>PISX010008020.1:0-84945 GCA_004024625.1 Mellivora capensis | reverse complement strand
GCGCAAGAAGTGAATTGATCATTCTTTAAGATGGGGATGGGTAGTATGGATCCTGTGTTTGCAGAAAGCTAACTTGTTATGCAGCCATTATAAAAATCCTCAGAAGTTTCTGCCTTCATAAAGGAGGCAGTTTTTCTCCCATAGATTCTTAAAACTTGGGTTTTAAGCGGGGAATAGCAACACATAATTTATTTCTCCTTGTCCTTGATCTGAGAATCCCATGGGAAAGAACAGGAAGGAATTAGTGAGCTCTATATTACAATTTAATTGCTTGAAGGAAAAATATTATTTTTTATTGTTAGCCATTAGCTGCTTCTAGTTTTATTAAACTCAACCCTCTGCCCAGCACGGCATTAGCCGCTCCGAGCCCTCTGGTGCCCGAGGGAAGGAAAACGCACAGAATGGTCCCACCTTGTAAAGCAGGGGGTTACTGCTGGGATCTGAGCGGCCTGTGGTTCTTGGATTTCTGGCACCTTTGTACTCAGAGAGCAGCATTCTGATGGCGGATTCGGTCCCATTCTGTCCCCTGCCACTGGGGAGAGAGGCCATGGAGGGCCACACAGAAGGCTTTTTCAACAGATATAGGTAGGCCTACTGTGTGCTGTCACATTTTCACTGACTAACCTTCCCTGACTTACTAGGAATCACTTGCCACCTGGCCCTGGTCCCTCCTGTCCCTCGCGTCCCTCTGGAGAGGCAGTGAACCCTCAGTGTTTTCAGAATGGCCCTGAGCAGCCTTGATCCGAGGCTACCCACTCCCCTTCCCCACGACTTTGGCTACCCTCTGCGTCAGAGCCCATGCCTGCCCATTTCCTGCTTAACTATGGCCTAGGAGGTTTCGAAACTGCCTCAATTTATTATGGTAGAATTTACCTCCCATAAGGCAGATAAGGAAGGGAGAAAGGGCCCCTCCAGACCAGGGTCAGCTAGCTTGTAGAAAGGGAGTCCAGAGTTCTGAGCTTGGATGTGCATCCGTGGGGGTGCATAGGGATGGAAGGACAATGCCCACACCTGCCGTGGGCCATGTGCTATGCTGTCTCTCATAATTGTCCCTCTCCCCCAGCACCCAACTACATTTACCCCGAAAGCACACACTCCCTCTGTCTATGCTTTTCCCTGTGTTCTTCTCTGTGCCTGGAGCCCTCACCTTCTTCTGTATTCGGCTGACTCCAGCTGGTCTTTGAAGACTCCTTTCAGGACCACCCTAGAAGGCCTGCCCTGACCCCCAGTCTGGGTTAGAGCCCCTTCTCGGGCCCCCATAGTGCCCTGAGCCTCCCTCCCCATAGCCCTGACCACCTGTGTGATGGCCGCCTCTTCACTGTCTGTCTCCCCCACCAGGCCGCAGACCTTGAGGTCCGGGATTGTTTTTATTCTTCTCTGACCTCAGTGTCTCCCATCAGGCTTGGCTCAGGGAAATTTTGTCCAATCTGATTAGTAATGAGAGGGCTCCTATGTTGTCCGTTTTCCGAAGCATGTTCACATCCATTGTTACTTCGAGCTTCCTGACGGTCAGAGTTCGGTAAGGCCATGGCAGTGTAAGGTAAGGAGACAGATGCTCAGGAATTCGCTCTGTGACTGAGCTCCAAGTCCAAGGCTTGCTGGTCTGCCTCCCCCTGAATGCGCCAATGCCATAGATGGCGCCTGCTTGTGATGCCCACACCCTTGGCGACCCCAAGGCCAGGACTGCTTGTAATCAGATTGCCTTCCTCCCCACTGAGCTCATGCTGCTGAGAGAATGGAAATTTGCATCAGTGGGTGGGGATGAGAGGCTGGGGTGGGGGGTGGCTCTGGCTGGGGTGCTGGGAGACCTGGACAGGGTTGGGAGGGGGCTGGATGAACACACCAGGACCAGACTTAATGGTTGTTCCCTCAGGCGCTGGGGGCTGCTGAAAACCATCCCATGTAGCTGGCCAGATGCCTGTCCCACACGTCTGAGTGTCCTGAAGGTTTGGGATGGTTAGTAGCAGCAGGGAGATGGATCAGACTTCTCTGGTCTTTTTTTATTTTTTTAAAGATTTTAATTTTTTAAAGATTTTATTTCAAAACTGAGCACCTTTTTTTTTTTTTTTAATTTATTTGAAAGAGAACACGAGTGGGGAAGAGAAGGGGAAGCAGTCTCCCTGCTGAGCAAGGAGCCCAATGCGGGGCTTGATCCCAGGACCCTAGGATCGTGACCTGAGCTGAAGGCAGCCGCTTAACTGACTGAGCCACCCAGGAGACCCTACTGTGGCCTTTTGAGGTTAAGCTGGCCAGCATGGGGGCTTCCAGGGACTGACTGGGTTCAAGCTCTGCCTGGTCAGTGATGCTGCTGAGTTGACACAGGAGGCCATGATAGTCACTTAGCTTCTTTGTGCCTCAGTTTTCTCCCCTGTGAAAGCTCAGAGGGGGCTGTAAGGGGGTTGCTTCCTTAAGCAGGGTCTGAAACATACCGATCACTTCCTTCTCCGTGCAGTGCAGATGGGTGCTACCCCGCTTAGCTCCTTGGGCTGGTTGCTGTGAGGGCTGGATGAAGCTCTAAGCACGTGGTAAAACACTGTGCACTTGTGCTTTCTCAGAAGGGAGGCAGAGGTGGAGGAGAGAGCCGGGCTGGTTAGCTGTTTGCTTGGAAGGCTGGGCCACCTTTCTGGGGAGGCTAAGCCACCGGGAGCCACCCAAGGGCTAAGCTGATGAGTGGGCCAGTCTGGCAAAGACTGAGCACCTCATCCAGAGAGCAGGCAGGCAGAAGGTGGGTTCCAGAAACACTGCAGAGTCTGTGAGGGTGGCAGGGCCAGTTCAGAGAACCAGGCCTAAAGGGGGCCTCAGGCCACTGTGTGGTTCCAGCTCAGTGGGGAGAAGGACGGCAGAGCTGGGGTGGCCTGAATTTCCCCAACTTCCCTTCCCAGCCCTTTCCTCACCACAAGCTCAGACTCTAAATCAGGGACAAGGGTAGCACCCGCCTTGCACGTCTTGTGAGGCTTCATGTAACTCTAGGATGATGTGAGAAGTATGTGTTAATGTGTATGAAGTACACAGTAAGTGCTCAATAATTGTTAGATATTGTTACAGTCTTCATGTCATTACACCATTCTTTCCACATACATCCCAAGTACATTGGATACGTCTTGCTGTTTTCTGGTTGTGCAGAGTGCTTTTATCGTTTAGGCGATGGGGAGCCACAGAGGGTTCTTGAGCAAGGGTATGGCATGGAGCTCAGTTCTGAGATGACTAATCTGGCAGTGGGTTTAAGCCTCATTGTGAGGTTTGGTTAGTTCAAAAAGGGGCTTTCTTGTTTTATGGTATTTTTTTTTTTTTTAAGATTTTATTTATTTACTTGACAGGGAGAGAGAGAGAGAGCATGCACAAGCAGGCAGAGTGGCAGAGAGAGAAGCAGGGTCCCTGCTGAGCAAGGAGCCTGATGTAGGACTTGATCCCAGAACCCTGGGATCATGACCTGAGCTGGAGGCAGTGGCTTAAACGACTGAGCCACCGACTGGCATTGTTTTATGGTATTTTTTAAAAGGACTTCTCAAATCTTCTTTAGTTGGGGGGCAGGAGAGAGAGGCTGGGTGAGAAGGAAAAGAAAGATTGTGTTCCGAAAAAATGAGGCAGTTGCAAGGGAGTTAGGGACTTACCTGAGATAGGAGGAAGTGCAGAGTGGGCTGCAGACCAGGCCTGGGGGTGCCAGACAATGTCCCCAGGCCAGGCTGTGAGGGTGGAAAGAGATCCCCCTCAGCCCGTCAACCACATAGTGTGGGACTAGAGAAAATAATCATAATTTAAATAATATCTGTGCCTTCAAGGATGCAGACATCAGGCAGGTCTGGTTTGTTGTGGAGCTGGTAATGCTGGTGGGCGGGGAAGAAGGTTGGAATTGACCGTGAAAGGGGTACAGAGGCCGCTTAGAGAAACTGGAGTTTGATAAGGTGAGCCGTCCAGAGATGAAGGACCCTTTCTTAGCAGATCCGGAGCTCAGCCAGTGTAGGATTCAGTGCTGGCAGAGTGGCTGCGTCGGGGTGGCCAGTGGAATCCTCAGAGGGGAGTCAGGGAGGAAGGGGGAACTGGAGAAGAAGAGAGTTCAGGGAGGAGACAGGGATACGGGAGAGTAAGGCACCCAGCTCCTCTGAATGTGTGTGCCTTTGGGATCCCAGGCCCAGGGCCTAGTGACTCTGGCTCCTGGGATCCTGGGGGAACCCAGAAATCTGCATTTTAAACAGATTTAAAGGCAAAGGAACAGGCTCTGAGGAGTAGTGATTTCAGTCCACCTCCGGTTCCTGCAGTGGGTAGTGGGGAATGATGTGACAGCTGCAGGCGGTGGTAAGGGCTGGACCTGGGTGTGAGGGACTCCCAGTGGAGGAACTGAGAGAGGGGTGGGCCTAGCGGGGTGGGGTGGGTGGGTGGGAGTGAACTGTTGGAAGGCTTTGGTTAGAAGCTGGTTGTAAGAGGGAGCATCCATGAGCTGGTGGAGACTCAGACTGGAGGTCAGAAGGAGGGGTCCACCGCTAGGGAGCCAGAGGAGGACCAGAGTAAACATGATGATAGTGTGGGTGGTGAGGGCACGGTGGCCTTGCCCACAGAGATGAGGCCAAAGTCGGGGCAGGACCAATGGCTGCCCTGAGTGCCTCACTCTAGGTTCTTTAAAACCCTCCCAGATCTTCCAGCAGGCAGCTGGTTGGATTGGGTCCCCCAGCCTGGGCGGGCATGAGTGTGCTCTGCTGTGAGGTGCGTGGTCCCAGCCAGGGGCAAGGACTGCAGATCAGAGAGCTAATATGACAAGTGGGGAGAGATGCCGAGGCTCTCCATTCATTCATCCACTTGTTTGCTCATCAAATATGAATTAAGGGCCAGGCTCTGAATAGGGCGCTGTCTCATACTCCCTTCCTCTTTGAGAGGCAGTGGTGTCTGGTGATTAGGAAGGAACATGGCTCTGGAGCCTGCGTGTGCGTCCTCCCTGCTCCTTCACCTGCCATCTGGGCAACCAGGGGAAAGGTACTTAATCTTTGTGTTTCATGTGTCTCATCTGTAAAAAGAGGGACCTAAGTCCCCCCACCTCCAGGATTAAATGTTTAAATACATGCGGGATGGCTAGAGCGGCCCCTGGCTTTTCTTCTCACTCTGGCCACACCCCTGGGCGGTCCATGCACTGTTGCTGGCAGATGTTCCTGCTGACGCCATTCCCTCTGCCAAAATGCCCTTTCCTCCCATCTTTGCCTTCTGAGGCCTAGTCACACGTGCTGCATTCTGACACTCATTTTCTTAGCTGAGAAGAGGGATTATTAGTCGTTCCTGTGCTGCCTGCCTCACTGGGCAACAGAGGAAGAAGGGACAGCTTCCTGCATTCAAGGTTCCTTCCTCCATCTGGGGGCTTGGCGGGTCATTTCAGGCTGGAGGCACTTTGCTTGGCCCTGGGAGGAGACCCTGCTGTGTCCCTCGTGAGGCTGGCTGACGTGGTCCCAGCTGTGTCCTGCAGCCCAGACCTTCTGAGGGCCTTGGAGATCACCCCTTTCCCATCATGGTGCTCCTGGTGGGGGGACTGGAGCCTGGGGGTGGGGTGCCACAAGGTAGACACAGCCGGTCTCCGCCTGTGGCCCTAGAATGTTCCACAACGGTGTTGAGTGGGCACTTTCATTACAGCACGAGGTTCAGGCCTTGGCAGGACCTGTCGCTGTTTGGTTCTTGTGCTCTGCTCCTTCAGGTCCAAGCCTGTCTCAAGGGGCTTGTCAGGCAGCTGGGTAGGAGATAATGACCACACAGACTGACTTAGGGTCAGGAGCGCAGAGGGAGCACAGGGTCCAAGGGAGCTCCATTCCTGAAGAGATGAGCTGCCTGAAGATCCAGAACCTTCCTTCTTCCCTCCCTGCCTCCTGCTGATGTCTGCAGTGCCCTGGCAGGGCCTGCCCCTGGAAGATGGGCAGCCTCTCTGCCCCCTCCCCTGGAAGTGAGGACCTTGCCTGCCTGTGGCACTCTGCCACGTCTGTCTTGCTCCCTTTACTCGGGCCACACTGAACCACGTGCTCCTTCCACGTGGCACTACGTCTTTCCTCTGCTTTTCCCTCTGCCTGGGCTGCCCTTCTTGATGTTTTTGCCCATTTCTTACCGGCTTTGCCCAATTTGGCTCAGATGTGGTGTCTGTGAAGCCTTCCCTGAGACAGCCTTCCCTCCCAGGGGCTGCACCCCCATCCTCTTCTCTGTTTTGTTGTTCTCCTGTCTGTTGAATGCAATCTGTGACTTTGGGATGGTCTCAGCCTCCCCCCATCTCTCAGGGGTGATGACTGTGGAGGCAAATAATCTAAGAGGAAGTATTTCGGTTTTCACAAAGGACTGTTAAAAGCAAAAGTGGTGTTACCGTCGTTTTAGAAATGGTAACACTGCTTTTGCTTTTAAAAAACGACGATAGCTGTGTTTTGTGTCCCTATCGATGGCTGGTATAGAGTGGGCCTCTGAGCTAGGGGCATCTGGCTAGTGCAGGGTCTTCCCAGTGTCTGCCCAGGGCCTCCAAGTGTTTGCCAACAGGTACCTGTGCCCCGGAGTTCTCAAGGTACTTGCCAAATGAATTCTCCACTGTTTAGTAAGAACTTGAAGACCTTCCAAGCGATCGCACTGACTTAGTCATTGAACAGATTTTTTTTCAGCACCAGTTGAGGTTCACGACACTTGATGGGTGCTGTGGACCTGCCCTGGGGGAGCTGATGGTCTAGTGGGGCAAGCAGGTGTCATTCAAGGGAGGAAGAGTATGCTGTGGCAGCTCAGGGAAGAATGGCATCCTCCCCTGTAGGGATAAATCAGGGAAAACTTCCTGGAAGAGGACCCTTTGCTCTGGGCCTTAACGAATGGAAGGGTTTTAGTTGGGGTCGGGAGGGAGAGCAGAAAGGGCAGTGGGCAAGGCAGGTAAGGGGGTGTGGGGGGGAGGCCTGGGAGGGCTAGCACAGCAGTCCCTAGTGCTCAGCTCGCTGGCGGCAGTGGGAGCTTGCCCGTGTATGTGAAGATGGAAGGAGATCCTTCTCCCCTTCCACCTCTTTCCTCTTCCCCACCTTTCCCTTGCTCAGTGCTCAGAGCACATGTTGTAGGGACTAGTCAAAATAGAGACTCAGACAGATTTATCCCCGTGAGCCCATGGTCGCATTCCTGGGCACAGGAGGGGCGGCGGGGCTGTGGAGATGTTTGCAGAGAAAACAGAGCCTAATGAGAGTCTGACAAGGTGCTCGAGGTGCTTGCCACCAACCAGGGACTGAGCAGGCCTCGCCTGCCACACACAGGGCTGAGCTGGCTGTGCAGGAAGCCCTGCTTATCTGGCGCCCAGTGGGGTGGCCCCCAGGGAGGGCGGTGAGGCTGGGGTCCCATAGGCTTGACATCACTGTGTGGCCCCAGGCAGTCTTATTTACCTGTGTGACTGCTTCGTTACCTGAGAAGGCTACCTGTCCTCCCCCAGGTTAGAGGGAGAGTTCGATTCGGGAGAAGAGAGCAGTTGTCCAGAGCCTGCATCTGGGGCTCTGGACATGGGCAGTTATCGCCATCAGCTGGTGACCTGGGGGCTGTGAAGCCCCGTTCACTGGATCCCCCGTTAGCCAGAGTTCCTGCCTCACCATCCTCACCATGGAAGGGAGGTGGCCAGAAGGCGTTGGAAAGACCCCTGGGCTGAGAGGCAGGAGATCGGGACATTGGCCCAGGGCAGACCCATCTTTTGTTGAGCGAATTTGGTGAATTGAGGAAGAGAAAAACCTACTCTCCAGCTGGGTGACCTTGAGGATGTTCTTTGGCCTTTCATCCAGGTAAGGGTAACAGGGATACAACAGTATCTACCATGAGGCCTTATCGTGGGGATTAAGCTTAGTGCTTCAAAACTGGGTAAAAGCTGAGTTAGATGGTTGGTTGATGGGGCCTCACAGTTTTCCTGGAATGGCTGGGAAGAAATAATTTGTAAAAGAGCCTGATGGGAAGCCCTCAGGAGAGCGTAACATTTTTTCCTCCTTCCTGTCACCCCTCACTCAAGACCATGTCTGAGCCACACAGGCAGGCAGCACCTTGGAGGGTGTGAAAGATGATGTGAGCAGGGCCTGCTTTCCTCCCAGGGTCTGCACCAGAGGTGAGCCGCCCCCTTCCAAGTCTGGCTCTCTGGCCTGGTTCTGGGTCCAGCTCCCACCTCCCCCTGTTCATCAGCCCCCTGGCCTGTGAAAATCTTCCCTTCACTCTGGTAAAGCTGGCTTCCAGCCCAGGCTCTGCCCCCACTAGGCTGTGTGACCTCCGCGAAGTCGCTTGGTCTCTCTCAGCCCGTGTTCAACCAGTGCAAATCCTGGCTTTGGAATAGCTCTCCAGAGCTCCTTCCACACAGCTCTGGAGTCCGCTGCATATCAAGGCAAGGGAAGGTCCCAGCCCCGGCAGGAGGCTCAGTCAGGTAGCAGACGCAGTGATGCTGTAGGACGCGGACTGACCTCCAGGGCATGGCGGACCAGGCCCTTCCTGATCTGGCCCTAATAATCTTGCCGTTCCACCCTTGCTCCCTTCAGGCCACGCTGACCTTTTTTCATCCTCTGGGCATACCCTGTGTTCTCATGCTTTTGCGCCTTTGCACGGTGGCCGTTTCCTCGACTGGAGAGCTCTCATTGATCTCTCAAAACCCAGCTCAGTCATTCCCTCTTCGAATTCTCCCATCTCTTGCAAGCAGAGTCCGTTCTCCTGACTAAAGGCAAGCACCATTTACCCTGCCTTCTTGTTTTTTGGCTTCGTTCTCTGGTTCCCTTGATAGGCTTTGAGCTTTGTAAAGAGGAGGAGGCCTGATTCGCCTGTGCCTTCAGTGCTCAGCTCGGTGCCTGGCACAGACCAAGCGAGGGCTGTTTCCCTCTGCTCGTGAGGGGCTTTGGCCCCATTTCTCAGCTCCTCTTCTTTTCCTGTTTGGAGGGAGAGACAGTGCTGTGGGTGAGAACAGCACTGTGTCCTCTGTCGGAGAGGCATCGAAGCAGTGGGAAATGGAATGGGGCTGAGGCAGGGTGGGGACGATTATGCCTTGTGGAACTGAAAGGTAAGAAGGGGCCATTATGGGACCTGTCAGTGTGCTGTCTCCATATTGGGCTGCTGGGGAATCTCCAGCCAGCCAGCCAGCCAGCTGGAATTTAGTGAGCACCAGCTGCATGCCAAGCCCTGTCTAGCCCCCAGGGAAGCAGTGGTGAATCAAAGCGCCCCTGCCTGAAGAGTCTCACAGTCTGGTGGGAGAGATGGAGAAAAGGGTGCCCATGGGTAGGACTGGGACACTAGAGGGGAGCCCTCAGGACTATAGGAGCTGAGGGGCCAGCCCTGTGGCCTGGCATGAGCTTGACAGAGATGGGAGCTGGTTAAAGAGTCCGGCAGAAGGGAGGGCATGTTTCTCCCCGAACCTGTGGATGAGAGTTGGCATGTCCACAGTGGCGATGGAGGTGGGGTTGGGGGGATCGCAGGTCAGGCCAGAGGGGTCAGGGAACAGTTCCTGAGGCCAGATGGTCGGGGACTGCCTTGACTCTGATCAGATGTGGACTGGAGCAGAGAGGAGGCCGGTAACCAGGGCCTGAGCTGGCGGGGAGGGGAGGCGATGGGTTGGGGCCACTATTTGAGACTGGGCGACTGACTTCATGGGGGTAGGGGAGGCAGGAGTGGGCAAGTAGGGAAGTGACAGTTGTCTCAGGAAATAGCTTGTTGGAAGAGAAGAGAAAAACACAAAGAACTCAGCAGGGATCTCTGCAAGTCAGGGTAATTTTGGCTTCGGAGAGCTAGCCTGGCTAATCAGATTGTAAAAATCAGGTACTGGGGTTTTTGCAGAAAATGAAGCAGATCAAAGCCAGGGTCGATTAGGCTCTGATTAAACATTGCCGAGGAGGGTCAGACTCATTCCCGAGGAATGTACACAGGCCGGCCGCGCTGACGGGAGATAATAACAGATCGCACCCGGCCGCGTAGACACCACGGCGCTCTGGGGACACACTGCTCTGCGGCGGGGCGGCCACAAGGAATGGCATGTCCGCGGGCTCCGGTGGGAATGAAGGTGGCAGGGGGTGCGTGTGCAAGTCTGGTCCCCCTGTCCATGGCCTCTGTGGTTGGGGACCGCCCCTGCTAGCTGGGCCCTGGCAGAGGTCGGCCAGAGCATGCAAACTTCTGTTTTCACCTTGGCGTGCTTGCTCACACCCTTCCTGCTGTGTCGAGAGCCTCCCCTCCAGGCCCTCCCCCAGGAAGACTTCCCTGACCGCTTGCCTGGGTCAGGGGTCTTCCCTGGGCCCCCTTAGCTTCTGTCCTTCCTGGTTGTCCTCTGCTTCTGTGTGGGTCTCCAACCCCCTGCTTACTGTGAGTCCCTTGATGGCAGCATGCTTCACTGTGACTTGTGTGTCCGACTCAGATACTCTGCCGGACACAAAGCAGATGTGTGCTCACTGATCTGGGTAGAGCCAAATCCCTGAAACCACAGGGAAAGAGCAAAGCAGGGTCAAGTGCAGCTTACCTGCCTTGGGAGTAGCTCCGGGACGTGTGCTGGGAGGTGCTGCTCGTGGAGTGGGGTGGGGTGCTGGGGGCCTGCCCACCGGGGTGACGAGTCCCCAGGTACCTGATTTGCCAGCTGCCCAGCTGAGGAGAGGCTGGGGGCTCCACCAGGCTGGAGGGCAGGCAGGTTCACTGGAAGGGAAGATGGGAATGAGAGCCAGGCTGAGGAGCCTGGATTGGACTCTTGGGGCTCGGCGGTGCCCTGAAGGTTTGACTGGGGGCAGTGATGGAAACAGAGCTGTGCTTCCAGAGAGACCTCAGTTTCTGCTTCTGGGAGAGTGGGATCCCTCTGAACTAGCTTCCTTGAAGGGTTGGACTTCTGGTAGCTGTTTCACCTTGCAGGGGAAAGTGAGGCGCACCTGCACTGGCCCCCACATAGGGCCCTGAGGTGCCCCGGGCTGGTCTTGACCACAGAGAGGCCACATCAGTCCAGGAGTGAGAGGGACCACAGCTAGCCTGGAATCAGGCTGAATTTGGCTTACACACTCCACAAACACACACCTACTGTGTGTCAGCTCTGGGCTGAGCTCTGGGGATCCTCTGAGGTTTTAGCACCTTGACTCTCCCCAGGGACAGGAAGAGGAGCTGGAATACGAGTTCCTGGAGGGAGCCCCCCCCCCACCGCCAGCATTTGAGGAGACATGGACGCTCCCAGGCCTGGCTGGGAACGTTTGGGGTTTAGAAGGAAGGAACACAAAAGCCTGTAACCTCCCAGCTGGAATGTGGACACTTCATCCATCCTGCTCTTCTGTCCCTTCTCCAGTCCCATAAATGTCCAATTTGGGGAAAGGATTCAGCTCTAAGCCCCGGCAGAGTAAGGTTGATTAAGAGACTAAGCTCCACAACATTGCCCGTGCCCTGAGAGCAGGCTGGTGAGCTGAGGGAGTCCCTGAACTCCAGGCCTGGAAAGGACTGTACAAAGCCTTTGTCCTTCCAGTGCAGGGCCTCCTGGTGCCCCGATCCCTTACAGGATCCCTAGCAAGTGACCCCCCATGTGTGCTTGAGTGTCTCCCCTCTCCACCCTCCCTCGCTGTGCACTCCCTCCAGGCTGTGACAGTTATTACCAGCTCAGCATTTACTGGGCACCCAGCTGGTTCCTTCATTCCACAGACCTGCCCCATGCTGGGCCTCCTGCCAGTGCTGAGAACACAGATCCGCTGAGGCCGCTTCTGTGTTCACCCGGATCTGGCAATATTGAGGGCTGGTCCGTGTGATGCTCTTGTTGGGTCCGTGCAGGGACTATCTGCGGTAGGTGACACCACCCTATCCCCACTTCACAGATGGGGCCAACAGAGGTGGGATCCCTCACACAGGGTCACAGAGGAAATGAGAAGCGGAGCTGGGGCTTTGAATCCAGGGCTCAGCCCACAGTCTTGCCCCATGGTCCTCGTTGCCCCTCGTTGAGAGGGGGCCTTTGTGTCTGTCTGTCTGTCTTTCTCTTTTTTTAGATTTTATTAAGAGACACAAGAGAGTGCGAGCGAGAGGGAGAAGCAGACTTCCCACTGAGCAGGAAGCCCAATGAGGGGCTGGATCCCAGGACCCCGAGATCATGACCTGAGCCGAAGGCAGACATTCACCGGACTGAGCCCCCCAGGCCTCAGAGCGGGCCTGTGTGAGGGCAACAGGCTCTGGAGAGGCCTGCACGGGTTCCTAGTCGTAGCTACCACTTCTCTTACTGTGATAAGAGAGTCATTGGGTGTGAGTGCTCAGAAGAGGGCCTGGCTCTTGCTAAATTCTGAAGAGGTGTAAGTGGAATCTACCAGCAGTGCAGTTGGGGAGCGAGGAAGTGAGCCCCCAGATTCCACAGGCCAGGACTGAGCTTGTCTGATCCTTGCCTGGGGTCCCTGGCTCATGGTCGTTCTTGGTAACAGCTCCCTGACCACTGGTTATGTCCAGTCCCTCCATAAGCCCTGTCATTTTGCCCTCCTGGTTCTCTCTTGAGTGTGTCTACTTTTGTCCTCCTCCCTCGTCACCAGCGTAGTCTGAGCCTGGCCAGTGGCAGTGACCACCCCTCCGGTCTGCATGTCTCCGCCTAGGCTCTTTCCTACCCTCTACCCACACAGATCTGTTCCTGTCACATACCGTCCCCTTGCTTAAGACTTTGCTAGATGGCTACTGTTCTCAGAATAGCGCTCACATTTTGTACCTTAGTCCACAGGATCTGGGCGGTCCAGCATGTGTCTGCCTCTGCGGCTTCATTCTTTAGTGACCGTGCGCTCATTGTTCATATTCTCACCACACTAGCCTCCTTTGTTTCCCTTCCAGCGTGCTGTTACCTCTCTCTGCCTCGGGGCTGTGCACACGTGGTTCCCTTGACTCTGAACACGTTCCACTTCCTCTGCGGCAGCCTTTTTTCATCATGTCTCAGCTCAAACGCTGCTTCTGTGGTTCGGAAGCCTTCCCTGACTTCTCTCCTGGGCTCTCACAGCTCCTGGTGCGGCCGAATGCGCCACGTGCAGACTTCGTTTTGCATTCGTTTGTGTGATCCTTTGCTTCCTGACTCCCTCATGAGGTACCATGCTCAAGTCAGGGACGTGGGTTCAGCTCCCCATTCTGTCCACAGTGCACGGCCCATAGTAGGCCCACAGCAAGTTGCCTGTAAGTTCAAAGGAAAGAAAGGGAAGGTGCCTGTGGGCCTTCAGGAGGACAGGAAGAGACTCTGCGGGATTTGGCTCAGGTCTCACAGGTGGTCAGCATCTCCGAGGACCTTCTCTTGCAACACTTTAGAACACTTGTCCAGGAAGCTCACTAATGATGGACTTCGTGGGGCTGGGCCAACATCCTCCTTCAGCCACCAGGACCTCTGTCTGGGAGGGAGGAGCAGTCTGGACTAATAAAGCCAGCATCTACCTGTATGCTGGGTCTCACACCTTCCTGGGCAGGTCCTGTACCTGCTTTTCTGGAGGCCTGGGGCAGCTCCTTCCCTTTTCTGGGCCTCAGTCTCCTCATCTGTAAAATGGCCGGTTGTCTGAGATGACCTTCAAGGTCCCTCTCTGCTGATAGTATGACTTAATGAATTACCGTTGCTTTTTTTTTTTTTTTAAAGTAAAAGACAGATTCTCATAGATGAACTAGAGGTGAAAGGGCCTCTTCTTGTCCTTTACCTCCTTGCTTGAGCTCCCTGGCTCTGTGGTGATGGCTCACAAAAAATCCGTCCCGACAGGAGTATGGCAGTACTGAGGTGAGGGCTTCCAGACCCACTGGGGAGAAGGCTGCCACCCTGCAGCCCCAGCAGACAGGGTCACTGCCAGGGCCTTGGCATCTGTGCGCCCCCTGTGTTGCTTAGGGGGAACACATGTTAAGAGGCAACCCGCAGAGGAAGGCTTCGTTCTAATTCTGTTCAGTGTATTTCAGTCACGTGCACAGGGGTGAGGCCAGAGGCCCTTGGCCTGCCTGGACAGCGAACTCCTCGAGCCAGGATGCTGGGACTCGGCCTGACCCCCTTCAGCCCGCGGACTGGCCCGCCGCCCTCCGCCGCCAGGTGTCCGCCCCGTCAGTGACTGCGGATGGCCAGAGGGGAGAGGGAACGGTTGCAGAGCGGGCTGGCCATGGGGTTGGGGGTGTGGAAGGGGTGGTAGGGAGGGAGGGAGGCTCCTCACCTTTACGACAGGAAGCATCTGTGCAGGGCTGGTGCCGAATCTGCCCGGAATGGCCTCGGCGGGCCAGGTGCCAAGAGTTTATTGCATGCAACACAGCAATTTCAAATTTCCTTTATTCTCCAAGAGCCGATGAATTAGCTGAAAGATGAGGAACACTTGCAAAGTAGCCGACAAAGTGGTTTAAGTGAGTGTGGTGTAAACTCGGCACGGGAGTGTCTGCGTGTCTGGGGCTGGGGGTGGGGAGGGACAGCCCGGGAAGGCCCGAGACAAGGAGCGAGGGGCTGGGTGTGTGCGGCTCTGTGGAGGGAGATGGTAGAAGGTCGGAAAACGGGGGTTTGAGTCCCAGCTGCACTTCCTGTCTGCTGTGTGAACGTGAGCAGCTCGTTAAGCCTTGGAGATGTTTGGGGGAGAGCTCCCAAACGGCAGGGACCTGGTCTGGGGCTGCTCTGTCCCAGGCACCCACACTTGTCTGTGGGATGGAGGTCACTGAGGGGCCCCTTCACCCACGCCTCCTTAGCGGTCCGTGAAAGCCAGTCCCCCTCCTGGCTCTGTGGAAAGAAGTCCAGGCTCTCCCTTCGCCAGCCCCGAGAGAATGGGCACGTTCTCCTCCTTGGCTGCCTTCGATTAGAGACATTGGCCCTGATGAGCAGCATCCACTTCTCTCATTTTGCTCAGTTTTACACGATTTCTCCTAAATCTCTTCTCGGATCCGGGCCCCTCTCCTGGCTCTGACCAGCATTCCACTGGGCGAGGCCAGAGGCCCTTGGCCTGCCTGGACAGCGTCATCTGTGCGCCCACTCCACTTGGCGTCATCCCTCGTGCAGTGAGGCCTGTGAGGGGCTGTTGCAGCAGCCCGGACGAGAGGCAATGGGGCCCTGAAGCCTGGCCCCGATGGTCTCTGCCCACTGTGGGCCACACTCCCCAGTCTTGTGTGGAGCATGCCGTGTGTCCCTCACCCTGTCCAGTGACTCCTAGCGGGGCACACATCTTCACGCAGCCACGGACTCCAAAGAGAGCCCTGCTCCCGACACAGGGGTAGGTCTCCGGGCCTCCGTGCGAGTGCTGTAGTCTTCCTTCTTGACTTGGTTTAGGAGACAGAGGCTTGCGTGGCCTCAAGGCTGGGAAGAGGGGCCTGAGATGCCTCCCCCTGATACCAGCAGATGGTTATCAGTGTGGTTGGCCTCGAGGCCTAGGAAACCTTGCCCCCGGCCGCATCCAGGGTTGAGGTCACCTGGCCATTGTCTGCTGCAGGGCGCCAGAATCCGATGGTGGGCGGGGTGTGTGTGCCATTTTGGGCGGGGTACCTCTCCGGTTTGATAAGGGGTATGTAGGTCTTTCCCATAGTCGTTCCAAGTCTTCAGATGTGGGACAACAGTGGGTTGGCTGTTTGGTTCCTGCTGGTAGTTAGGAGGGTGGATTTGTCTTAGAGTACATCAGGCGGCCTGGGCTGCATTGCCCTTCCTTCACTTACGCACTCACCCATTCGGCAGGTGTCAGGAGCCGTGCACACCTCCCCCCACCCCACATGCACAAACACTGGCCTAGACCGGAAACCGCCCCGAGGAGGGCAGTAGTCCCTGGCATTTCCATGTTGTTTGCAGTTCACAGACCACTTTCCCTTCCATTACTTCATTTGACGCTCAGGGGGTGAGGGCGTTTTATGGTCCCCATTTTGTAGGAGAAGGAAACTGAGGCTAAGAGAGGGTGAGAATCTTCCCCAAGGTGATGCAGCTCTGTCAGTAGCCCAGGCCCACGGCCATCCGCTCTCCTGGCCGTATCCCAGTCTGGCGCGTGGCAGGCCCCATGCTCCTGAAGGGGATAGAGCAGGGATATGTGGACAGGAGAGTCAGTTTTCTGAATCAGCTGGTGTCTCCGTGTTCCCATCTATGAAATGGGTGGGACGGAAAGCTCTCCCCTTGCCTTTCCTTATGAGGACGTCAAGGACAAACACCACATTTGACACGAAAAGGTTTTAAAGCCAAGAGTAGCTGCAATGTGATGGATAGTCTGTGCCTGTCAGACCCTTCCCGGGGGCCTCCCTTGCTCATTCCGTCATGCAACACGTAGCTGGAAGCCGCTGTTCGGTGCCCAGCCCAGGAGGACCCAGAGAACCCGCCCCAGTACCTGACCTTGAGGAGTTCACAGAATGGAAGCACTCTTCTAGCTGCCCAGGGAAGCCTGGGTGTCACTCATGACTGGAGAGGACCCACGAGCTGGGGGGGGACGTGACGCCGTGGGGCTGGCATCGCCGTCACAGAGCCCCCTGTGGCCAGTGCCACGCCAGGGGCTTTCTGGGCACCTCCTGTCCTGTCCTTGCAGCGGTGCGGGAGGCCGGCACGTGCACCCCTGCTGCTCCAGCAGAGGAAGAGGCTCAGAGCGGCGTAGTCAGCCAGGCCTGCACAGCTGGCATTTGGATGTTCATCTCCGTGGGTCTGCCGCCGAGAGTCCTTTCTGGGATACCTTGCCTCCAAGCAGCTCCCATGTGAAAGGGAGAAGTCGACAGATGGCGGGGGAGTGCGGCTTTCTGGTCCCCGGCTACCTTGAGCGCTGGTTTTGGACAGGGCTCCAGGTCTCTGCTGGGCATCCCCCACCCCCAGGCCGGGGCTCCTGGAGCAGCAGATGCTGCAGGTCAGATGTTCAGCCTCACATCTGGTCTCCCTCCTCCTTTCATCTGAGACCTGACTCGGATTCTTAGTAAACAAACAGTAAATTCAACAATACAATCTTCTTGAAATGCCTTGTAGTTATTTTAAGGCTGTTTGGGGGTTTATTTTAATTGTGGACCCGGCTCCCACAGTCCTCCAATGGCTGCTAAGGGCGTTCGAGGCTGCTACCTCCCTGCCGGCCCCGGGGGACCCGGTCCCCTTCCAGCAGAGGCCTGGGGGGCCCAGACGTGGTGGAGGGAGATGAAGTGAGGTCTGGGGCCCCCTCCCTTCTGTGGCCACCTGCGTGCTGTCCGAGGCCAGCTTCAGATCCAGGCCTGGTGGGAGGACGACGTGGAGGTGAGGGGATGACTTCTCTAGGAAGGGAACAGCCAGGCCTGGGTGTAGGTTCACACTCTGGTTACCAGGATGGCACACACCTCACTTTCTAGCTGAAATGGGCTGAAAGTTGGGTCCAAATAAGTCAGATTTTCTGGCTAGGGAGGGACCCTTTGGAGGGGGGGCGGGCGGTCGTGTCCAGAGCGTTCCTCTTACAGGGACGGGGACTGAGGTCCAGTGAGGGATGGGCTTGCTTGCTTCCACTACTCACCTCCCCAGGTTAGAGGCCTCACCCTGACTGTGCTCTCCACTCATCCTGTCTGTGTCCTGGCTGACAGTACCAAGTATGAAAATGCCCCCTCCCCCGGGGCCTGACCCCTTCGGTGACACTCCATTTTAATCGGTGCCTGTGGAAGTCGGAAGGCTTTAAGTCTAAAGGGAATCGGGCACTTGCAGTGAATGTTAGTACTTGGACAGGCCCAACAGTCTATCCCTGCAGCGGCCTTCCCGTCGTGGCTTAGGATGGCGGGTACCGGCTTTTGGGAGTCTGAGGACCTGACCTGGTTTTCTGCATGGTGGTTTTCTGTCTGGGGACCTGGTTTTCTACAAATGGTCTCATCTCTCTGGGCCTTGTGTCTTCATCCACGGGGTGGAGTGAGACAGCCACAGCCCCTTACAAGGCAGCATTTCCCGAGTTAAGGGCTGACGGTGGGTCTTTGTGTTTTGAAGAGCTCTGCGGCAAGGCTCTGATGACAGGCTCCTTCTGAGGGTATAATGTGCTGGTATGCGGTGCGGATCTCTAGGAAGGGGGGTCCGCACATCTCCAGGGAGCAGAGTTGGGAGTGCTGGGGGTGCTCACTGCCTCTGGAGCGTGGGAGGACTGGGCTTAGCCAGTGTGTCCCCAGGAGCCTGACGTTGCTAGGCAACCGTGAAGGAATCCCACATTTTGGGGCTGTTGCCTCTGTGTCAGATGCTATGGTGGGGGTTTTGGGTATTTTTATTTTCAGAGCAGCTCTGGCAAAAAGACACCTCTTATCCCCACTTCATATATGGGGAGACTGAGGCTCAGGAGGAGAGTAACATGTGAGGCCCTCACAGCAGAGAGGTGGGAGGCAAATGCCAGAGACCTTGCTCTGTCCCTGGCCTGGGGGAGAAGGACTGGGGTGGGGGGGGTCCGCGTCAAGATGGGCAGTTCTTGAGGTGATGACAGAGAAGAGGGAGAGGACGTGAGGAGGCGCAGTGGACCCCAGAAATGGCGTGAGAGCAAGTGGGAAGCAAGGGTACTCTGCACAGCGCCCGGGGCCAGATCCAATCGGAACGGGGCCCAGGCCCTGGGAGACGTCTGGTCTGGGCCTGGCTGAGGCCCTTCTATTTATTTGTACATCACCAGATGTAAACTAATTTGTTTAGCAAGAAAAAACACATTTTTATTGCCTTCCAAACAGAGCTGTTTTTCCTCCGGCCAGCCCGCGTGCGTTGAACGGCCAGGCCAGGGAGCAGAACTTTCGGGAACAGGCTGAGGTGTTGGTGAGGCAAGGCTGTCACTTAGAGGGTGTTGGGCTCCAGAGCTTGCAGACCTGAATTCCAGCCCAGCTCAGTCACCGCTGGCTACGCGACTTTGGCAAGTTGCTTGGCTGCTTTGTGCCTTCGTTTTCTTACCTGGAAGAGGGGGTGGCCATACGTCCTGCGTGGAAAGAGACCATTGGAGCCACCAAACTTGCTCGCTGGTGAAAAGCGGTTTTAGCAACTGTTTGCTGCCATGATCACAGACTGCAAATGGCCTCTTGTTGATGGAACTGTGAACCCCAGCATGAAGCTTATAATGCCCCTACCGTGCATTTGTGACTAGCTGCGGCTAGTGGGGAGCACAGTCCTCACGGGGAGAAGACAAGGAACGGTGCCCTGCGAGTGGGGAGGGGAGGGAGGAGGCGTGGGTTTCCCGGGGACCTGCTGTGTGCTTGTCATTCTACTAGGTGCAATGTTAAGCGGTGGCATATGGCTTCGTCCTTGAGACCCTACAACAGCAGGTAGTACTGATATCCCCCATTTTGTGGCTAAGTCTCAGGCCTTCTCAAGGTTGCATGAGAGGGAGGTGGGTTTTGAAGACCTGTTTGTCCAAAGCCCATGCTCCTTTGAGTATGAGGCAAGGATGAGAAAGAAATTTTTTTTTGAAGATTTTATTTATTTATTTCACAGAGAAAGAGCACAAGCAGGGGAAATGACAGGCAGAAGGAGAAGCAGGCTCCCCACTGAGCAGGAAACCCCATGTAGGACTCGGATCCCAGGATCCTGGGATCATGACCTGAGCCAAAGGCAGATGCCCAACTGACTGAGCCACTCAGGTGCCCCGAGAGAGAAATTTTAATAACTTCAAGTTATTAAAGCCCCCGGCCCCCAGATGAGGCTTGAGGAGGGGGCTGCAGCCATGGCTCGGCCCTAGGCTGCAGGGCACCCTGTGGGAGGTTGGGATGGATGGTGCTTCTGGCCCCAGGACACAAACATCCCAAACTGGAAGGCTCATGCTGGGGGTTGGAGAAGGGACGGGCACCTTGTTTGTTTCAGCCTGGTCTTCCTTAGGAACTATGTGACAGGCCCAGTGGGTGGGTGATTTCAGACTGAGGACTTGCTGTGGCCTGTGTCTGGCATGACCTGCTGCTGGGTTCCAGTGTGGGGGAGGTGGAAAGATCATCAGGAAGACCAGGGCGGGGTGAGTGGGATGGGGTTGGAACACTTGGGCTCAGAGGATCCAAATTGGGTAGCTGTGCCAGGGGGGCGACTCTGGGCTCCCTCCGAGCCGGCTGGGGGCTGGTCCAGCACTCAGCCAGGCTGGAAGAGGAGATGGCCCTGGGCAAGGAGGGATGCTTCGCAATTCAGGCCTGGACTGACTCCTGCCTGAATGCCTGTTCTCATTCTCTGTTCTTCGAACAAAGCCATTGAGGCTGAAGCCTTTGGGGCCTATAGAATGACGTGTCCCCAACTTTTGTCTCCCATAGACTTGACCAGAACCTCAAACCCCAGACTAGAGCAAATGATGCTAATTTGCTTGAATCCCAAACCAAACCCAAGGATTAATTTTTTCTTTCCTGAATTGGGAACCAAGACTATGATTTCTTCCTCAAAATAAAAGGAGGTTCTGTTCAAGAAGTTTCAAATCGTAGCAGTGCCTCTTTTCCCCCTTCTGCTTTCCCCTGGGGATTCTTGGACAGGGTCCTGGTGGCTGCTGGCTCTGGGTTGGACGCTCTGGGCCAGAGAGAGAGAGGATATGAAAGAAGGGGGGGGTTGAAGGAGGAGGTTTGGTGAAGGAGGTGGTGGGACTATGAGGACCCTGATGGGAGGGGCCCAGGCCTAGGAGTCAGAAGACCTGGGTTCAACTTCAGGTTTTGCTGCTCTGTGCTCTGTGGCCCCATGACTCTGAACCTCTGTTCAAGTGTCACATGCAGGGTCATGAGGAGATAAGCCTTGTAAGTGTCTGTGCCTTGCAGCCAGCAGTGAGAGGTGACAGATGAGGACACCCACGTGTTTGCATTTCTCCTCGTTTCTGTCTTCTCTTTAGATTTCTCCAGACAGATCTGGGAGATAGAGCAGATTTTCCCTGCTGGTTTTGGGGAATCTGGGTTCACTCAGAGCCGGGCACAAAGCCGAGTTTCTAATTCAGGGAAGTGACCAGAGCCCCCGTGGAGCACGAGTTTTGTGGTCAGACCACTCGACTCTGCCTCTCTTGAACTGTGTGACCACAGGCGGGCCCCATAACCTCTCTGAGCCTCATCTCTAAGAGTAGAAGAATAACCCACATGAATGATTTTCTTGTCCTGCTGGGATTGAAGCCTTCTGAAAGAGGCTGGCACAAAGGAGGCACTCAGAGAGTAACTGTCCAATGAGTAAATGAAGAGAGTTTAAGAGTCAGGATTGGGAAGAGGCTGTTTTGAGGAATTCCAGGTTACTGCTGTGATCCAGACCCCCCACCTTTAATCTCAGTCCAGCAACGCAGGGGGCCTGAGAGAGCCAACCATCACCAGGGAGACATTGTGGCGCCTCACCTTGAACGTCAGCTCCTGCGAGGCTGCTGGCCTCGAGTGGGTTGGGAGTACTGAGTTGACCCCTACTGTGTGCAGGCAGCCTGTCTGTACCCTCTGCTCTTGGGCTGAGGTGAGAGGGATCCTGCAGTGGGCACTTTTGCTTGAACCTACTCAAAATCTTCCTATATCCCTGGCTTGGCTCGTCCACACTACCTGGGTGACCTCAGGCCAGTCTTGTCCCTCTCTGGCCTCAGTAAAATGGAACTTGAAAGTTCCTGTAGGTTCCCAGTCTCCCTTATGGGGACAGCTTCAGCTCCATCCCAAGGGCCTCTGGGTTGGCGATGAGATTTCGCTCGTATGACCCCAGCCACACCATTGAGCATGTCATTACACCGCCCAGGCATAGTGTGCATTTGTCCCGAGCCTAATCTGTGGGGAACAGGACTCTGGAGAGCGGAAGGGGCTACAACTGCTGTGTCCACGTCCCTCCCAGTCCCTTATGCCTGCTGGGCTCCTGCTGTCCTTAGGTAGTACCAACAGCCTGTCTGTGACCCTCCGGAGGACATTTATGTGTGTCCATTTTGAAGAGGTGGAAGCAGGGGCACAGAGAACATAGGTAACTCAGACCTGTGATCAGAATCAGTGTTTCTCAAAGTTCCCTGTGCAGGAAGATCATCTGACGGGCTTGCGCAAATCCACATGCCTGGGCCCCAGTGCTCAGAGAATCTGTCTTAAATAGGTCAGGGGTGGGGGCCTCGGAACGTGCACATCTAGTATGTTCCCAGGAGATGCTGGTGCTGGGGCATCAGGACCCATGCTTTGGGTAGCCCTGAACTGAAGCACCCTCACACAGATATTTGGGTGGATACCCCCCAACTTCCATTTCCAGTGTGGCTCAGCACAGCCCCCAGGAGCCTGGCAACATCCGCTTCCGTCATTCCTGCCCTCATTCAACCTGTAGGCGTTGCCTCACACCAGGCGTCACACTTGGCACTACGGTTAGAGGGAAGGAGGCTTGATTCTTGTTCTAAATATGAAAAGTAGGCCTTGAGAATGGAACTTTGTCCTTTTGCTTTCCTATCCATCTGTCCATCTAGGCAGCTACTCACTGTGCCTCTGTCCCAGGCTCAGCTGGGTGTCCTGGACTGGAAAGAATTCCCTGTGTAGCAGGAGATGCATGGGAAGCCCAAGAGTGGTGGGTGCCCATGGATAGGAGCCAGTGCGGGAGGATCAGGGAGTGCTCCCTGGAGGAGGCGAGTTGACCAAAACCACATGGCTGATAAGCACGGAGGCAGGGCTTGAGCCCAGCTCTCCCTGCACTGTACTCCCTCTCTCTAAAACCCTTTGGCTCATTTTTGCATCATGGCCCAACTAGAGGTATGGATTTACTTTGTCTCTCTGTGTATCTGAGGTTGGGTTTTCCCCGGGCAAAGGGCCCCAGTGCTGATCCAGGCCCTTTCAGAAGCGATTTGTCACTGTTAACGCTTTAAGCCTCTCCAGCGTTCCACTAATAAAAAAAAAAAAAGTTGTGTGGGGATGGTGTGGACAGGAAGTTAAAGACGTAACACTTGTGGTCCCAAACTGTGCGTGGCCTCGGGGAGGTGGAGGGGGCCTCATGGGGATGCAGACTGGAAAGAGGCTTCTATGACCACTGGCGCCACTTTGCCTTTACAGGCATGAGGTTGCAGGGAACGTGGCGTGCTTGCCAGCTCAGGGAATAATGGACCCCACACTGGAGTGACCTGGCTGGGCAGAGACCTGGGGACAGTCTGGCCAGATGGGGCCGGGGGGGGGGGGCCTGCACAGCCTCAGCCTGGTGGGCAGGGTGAGGAGTGGCGGAAGGCCAGGTGGTATGGTCAGTCCCCGCAGAGGGAAGGGGCAGTGGCAGCTGCTCCGGGCCACTCTCTGGGTCCTGCACAGATTTATTTGGGAAGGCGTGGTCCTGTTCTGTGTCTAGCCCTGAGTGGGGTACTGTGGTCATAGGAAGCAGAGAGAAACAGAGGCTTGTAGGGAGAGGTGGGGCGAGAGGAGCAGGTAGAAGGCTGCTCTCAGAGGCTGCAGGCAGACTTTCCAGAGATGTGCAGGTGTAAGTCCCTAAAGGCCACAGGGGTTTCTGATTGGCAGAGAGGCCTTGTTGTCAATCCAGGTCACCCGTTTGGTCGGAGACAACACGGAACCTGCTTCAAGATCCACAGTCAAATAGCCCAAGGATAGGGGATGTTCCAAGTCCTGGAGAAGCAGAGTAACTCACTCTGGGCCCGGGGGAGGAGGATCAAGGAAGGCTTCATAGAGTAGGTGACATTGAGGTTGGGCCTTGAAGGATGTGTAGGAGTTCACAGACAGGATGATGAGAAGACATTATAAGTGAAACTCCATGCAACTCTCCATTGGGCCAGGTAGGCGGAATGGTTCTGTTTTGCACAAAAGGAAGCAGAGCTCAGGAAGGGGGAGAGGCTTGCCGAGACAGGGTACAGACCTCCTCCTGATCCCTCATCCGGTGTTTGGCCCACTGCTTCCTAGGCTTACTCTCAGGTACCCACAGGAGGCTTATGAAGGCTTAGGGCATGCCCTGGACTTCTGTTCCATTTCGGCACCTGGACTAGTGGGAGTGGCTCGGCAGGGTAGCTTCAGGGCTGACTGGAGGCAGGACTCAATGCCGTTGGCCTTGGCCCCCCAATCCTGCACGTGGGCCACTGCCAGGCCAGCTTGGCTGGGGCCTGCTTCATTCATTCATTCCCCAGGCCACACCATAGCTCATGAGTGGAGAAATTGAGAATTTTCTCATACTACAGTACGAGGAAGTCTGAATTAGGATTCAGAGTCCCTTCTTGCTAGTGGGTGAAATACTTGAGTGAAAAATGGGGGTGAAGGAAGGGACCTTCACCGTTGGGCAGATCTCTGTTCGAATTCCTGCTCTGCCTTGGCTAGGTTTGAAAGCCTGAGTGTCCTGTTTCCTCTTCTTAAGCCTCAGCCTCATCTGTAAAAAACCTAGGAAGATTTCATGAAATAACATATATTTAAAGTGCATTCCAATTTATATAGATGGTCAGTAATAGAAAATTCGATCTCCCACAGCATACGTGAGCTCAGTCTGCCTTTCTCCTGAAAGTGTTCCCGAAGGAAGGTCTCCAGTCTGCCTGAACTCTCCTAGTGATAAGGAGCTCTCTACTTCAAAGAGAGTTGTTACGTGAAATGAAATCTGGTCCCTTGTAGCTTCCTCCCTCAATCCTGGTTCTGTTCCAAGAGGCTTCACGCACCGGAGGCCAGTGAGCCCGTTCCTACTGAGGAACCACTTTCCTGTGCCACAAGCCCTGGGAGCCCTTCTCGACAGTAGGCTACCCAAGCTCCTTTCAGAATTGTGCCAGGAGGGGCGCCTGGGTGGCTCAGTGGGTTAAGCCACTGCCTTCAGCTCAGGTCATGATCCCAGGGTCCTAGGATCGAGTCCCGCATTGGGCTCTCTGCTCAGCAGGGAGCCTGCTTTCCCCTCTCTCTCTGCCTGCCTCTCTGCCTACTTGTGATCTCTCTCTGTCAGATAAATAAATAAAATCTTAAAAAAAAAAATTGTGCCAGGAGCTGAGTACCCTAGCTGGGCCCAAGAGGAGAGTTTTCACACCCGACCTTTTCTAGCGAATGCTGCTGAGGGGTCCAACAGCTTGTTAAGTCTGGGTAGACAGACACCTCCATGCTTCAAAGCCCCCTCTATCCTTTAAAAACATCCTCTGCCAATAAGACAATCCCCCACATCCTGTTCTTCTGTAAATTATTTTAAAAAGAATTCTACATTGCTACCATGATAGCAATAACTAATTCAAAATGAGATGCACTTTCACAAATCTGCCCCCACCAAACAAAAACAAAAACAAAAACAAAAACACATTTCTCCTGCTCACTGATCCTTTCTGTCCACATGCATGATTTAAAAATACTTTGAATCAGGGGCGCCTGGGTGACTCAGTGGCTTACAGCCTCTGCCTTTGGCTTAGGTCATGATCCCAGGGTTCTGGGATTGAGCTCTGCATCGGGTTCTCTGCTCAGTGGGGAGCCTGCTTTCTCCTCTCTCTCTGCCTTTCTCTCTACCTACTTGTGATCTCTGTCTGTCAAAAAAAAAAAAAATACTTTGAATCATTTATCAGCCGAGCCTCAGTAATTAAAAAAAACAAAACAAAACAGAGTTTGAATCATGGCATGGATGCTACTTGTATATTCTACTTTGAACTTTTCCTTCATAAGCCATATCTGCTCAAAATAATGCCCATGTAGTGCTTCGTTACCTGGACACTTGGAATCGTTCCTCCATTGCTGGATGTTTAGGTCATTTTCTGCTTCCCGCTTACTCTCATAAATAATAATGGGAGGGACCTCTTCACTGATCAAAGAGCCAGTCAGCTCCTCCTGTGGGCCTGGGAACGTGCAGGGCGCTGGAGGGCAGAGATGAACGAGGCCCCTTGGAGGAGGATGATCGGCTGGGGAGACAGAGGTGTGAACAGATGCCTGGGCCAGAGTCTGATTAGTTCTCTGCTGGGAGTTGACACAGGGGCTGGAGATCTGCTCGGAGGACCCAGCAGGTATGTGAACCTCATCATGGGATGACATGTGCTTTAGGATTTCACGGGCTTGTGTCCGACGGTTTGAATGGAAAGCATCTGCCTTTTAGAGAATTGCTAAGATGTGGAGACCGTACATTTTTATTAAGCACCTCTGTGTACTAGGGTCTGGGGCAGAGAAGAAATGAGTGGGGCTTGTCCTTGTCCTTGAACCAGTAACAGTCTTGTTGGTAAAGCCGTGTGGACATCCCAGAGGACATGTGCAGAAGTTAGAGGGCCTAGAAGAGGGAGGCATCCGGCTGGGGTTTGGGGATCGAGTCTCACTTTTGGGGCATTTATAGTCTAAAGTGTTGTTACCTCACTTGTAAAACTTGATGCCTCCTGAGGCACCCTGTCTCTGCTGGGCAGGGCTGTGTGACCCGGGAAGGCATCTCTGCTTGTGGCGATGCAGGTCTGGGCTGGGGGAATGCTCTGTTCCCGTCAGCTGAGCTTTCATGGCCAGAGAGAGAGAGCCAGGCCAGAAACAGGATTCCTGCCCAGGCTGGGACTGCTGGGCCACTTGTGTTTTATGTCACTTAGATAAAAGCAGATAAAAAGCCAGCCCAGTAATCTCCATTTGTTGTCACGGAGGCTGCTGGATTTCAGGTGTCTGTCGCCAGCCTGGCCAAGTAGTGCTGAGCGGCAGGCCACCTGTTCAGGAAGTCCTCTCCAGACCCCCCCCTCACCGGGAGTCCTCGATGCACCATTTGGTTCAGCCAGTAAACGGTCTCTTTGGGGCCAGGCTTGTGCTGAGTGCTGGGTGTGGGGACTCAAGGGTGGAGTTAGACCCATTCTCTGCCTTCAGGATGCTCTCAGTCTTCACAGGCCCGATACAGAGCAGGCAGTGCCCATGTGGTGGGAGGGGCTGGGACTGAGGGAGGTGTGGGGGCTCTGGAACCTGGATAGCCCACCAGCCCGTAGGGTACTTGTGGGCTGGGTCACGTCCGGCTCGTTCTCTGTACTACCTCCAGCACCTAGCATGCTGTCTCGGACAGAACAGATGCTTGGTAAATATTTGTCGAATGAACGACTAGGCAGTGCCTAACCCAGCCTGGATATGTGGGGGTAGGAGGATCAGTCAGCCCCCAGTCTTACCTGGTAGAAAAAATTTACCTTTCCTTTCTCCCTTTCTGCCATCTGCCCCCTACTGAGCGCCAGCTGGGATCCAGGCCCTGGGCTGGTAACTGGGGGTTCAGAGGGGGCTCTCTTCACGCCCACCCCAGGCTGGTGGGTCATCCGTCATAGCCCACGTGAATCTGCAGTGCACATCTCTGTGTCTGTGCCTCTCACCTAGAGCTCCACCAGGACGGAGAGAGACTCGAGCCCAGGGCCAGGCCAGAGGACAGACTCGAAGGGCCGTTGTGGAGAGATGAGACGCTCAGAGAAGTAGCTCCTGAAGCTGGAAGCAAGGCAGGGCTAGTTTTAGCTGAACACTCTCTGGGAGTGTTTCTGGGCCGAGTCCCGCTTTTCCAAACCTTGAGTTGCCATGTGACCTCGCACAGTTCATCTCCCTGCTCTGTGCCTCTGTTTCCTCATCTAGAATGTGGGGTGCCTCCAAAGGGTGTGAGGAGGGTCCAAGGAGACTGGGTCAGAAGCACCTTGTACGATGTTGTGTGTCTTTTAGAAGTAAGGGATGCCAAGGGGACCCAGACCCAGTCCTGGCTTCTCTCTGTCTGTCTGCTTGTCTGTCTTTCTGTCTATGGTGATGCGTGGAGTCTGTTCCCATCCTTGGTGCTGCTAACATCCTACAGTGCACAGGACAGACCTCAGGATGAAAACGTCTCTGGCCCCAAATATGCGAAGTTCTGAGCCTGCGGAGCCCAGCTGTGACTGCAGAGAGTTCAAACTGGGTTTCCCTGTGCAACACCACGGAGAGAACACTGGTGAGAAGCAGGTGTGGGTAGGGGAGAGGTGGGAGTGGAGCTCGGCGGGGCCACAGGGCCATGGTGGTGAGTGGGTTTTTTACCCGAGGACAGCAGAGAACTCCTGAAGGCTTGTCTCCGGAAGAGACCAGCGAGAAGGTGTTTCGAAGCCTTGCTTGGATATCAAGCTGAGAATGGACTGCAGGGCCGGTCCGGGGCTTGAACACAGCAGAGCTCTGCCCCACACGGGCTGGGGACCCCCGGGAAAGCACCACCTTGGTCTGGGCCTCTTTTCTTCATCTGTAACATGGGAGTAATGAGGCTGACCTCAGAAGCAGGAGTGGAAGCAGCATGGAAACTGTCGTGGCCGCACCCAAGTCAGGGGTGGAGAGGTGGATGGGAGGTTGTGGGCTGGGGGAAGCATTAGGTGGGGACTGGACCAAGTACTCTTGGGGGGTGCGTCTGGGCCTGGGCTCATGGGGGAGGCTCAGCGCAGCACGTGTACCCAGTACTTCATAGTTCCCACAGTGCTTTAGCCCTTTGACTCGCCCTTACCCTCATTCTAACACTAGGAAGCATACATTATCATTATCTTTCTTCACTATCCACGAGAGACGGAGCCGTGGGGGTTCCCCAGTAGAGAACGGATGGATAAAGCAGTGCAGAGATGGGCAGCGCAGGAAGGGATCATGAAAGGAGGCGACATGCTTTGAGGACAAAGGCCAGGCTGAGCCCCATCTTGGGAGAGGGCTAGTCCCTGGCTTTGGAGCAGGATGAACCTGCAGGGAGAGGCAGCATTGCTAGAATGGAGGCGTGGGGAGTGAGGCCGAGTCTGACTCCATCACTCCTGCCCTGTGGCTCCCCAGCCTGGCTCGAAGCCAGCAGAGGGGAAGGGGTTTAGTCAAGTATTACAGACGTCGGGGGATATGTGTGTTACAGGGTTATTTCGTCCGGAGCGGCATGCCTCTCTGTGCTGGGCTTCACGTCTGCTGGGCTGGGGTTTGGATCCCTGGAGTGACTGACTGCAGTGGGGTGGGAAGTGGACAGAAGATGAAGCTGGAGGGGAGCCGGGCCAGACCCCGCAAGGATCCAAGAGCTGTCCACGGTGCTTGAGTTCTTTGTCATCGGGTGGGTTTTGGGAGTCCCACGTCAAGGCGGTTGGCCTGGTCCCTGCCTGAACAGAGGGTGTGAGCCAGCAGGACCTGGGGTACCATCCCGGGGGCTGTCAGTGAAGGGCACAGGCATCGGAGTCATCCTGACCCGGGCCTAAACGCTGGTCTCACCTCTTGCTGACTCCGAGCCCAGGTTTCCACATGCACAGGGTGGAGAAATGACAGAGTTGTGGTAGGTGGAGGGGAGACGGGATGCCGTCAGGTGGAGTTTGTGAAAGCTGGCCCGGGCCCAGGGCAGGTGCCCCCTAAACAGGTGGCTGTGTGTTCATCAGCAGTAGCGACAGCAGCGCCAAGTGCTTGAGACCAGGGGCCCCAGAGCCAGCCTGCCCAGGGTCAAAGCTTAGCTTCATGCTGGCTGGCTCTGCCACCTCGGGCAGAGCTAACTCCAGTTAGCCCTCTCTGTGTCTCTTCAGTTTTATTGTTTTAAATTTGAAGCTATGAGAAGAGTCCTACTGACCCCGTAGGATCATTGTATTACATAAGCAAATACTCAGTTTTGGTCTTCTGTTCTGTTCTGGATCTGCTCTCATGCAGACTCTCACTCCATCGTGGGGTTTCCAGGGCCTCTGCGTTACTGGTACCAGGACTGGCTTCTTAGGCTTCATCCTCCCTGGCCTTTCGGGATGTCTGACCCAAGGGGTTCACTCCCTCCTCGAAACACGTTCTTCATTTGCTTTGAGGACCCGTATTGGTTCTCCTCCTGGACCCCTGGTGGCACCCTCTCCCTTCCTCTGTTGGTTCATCCTCCTCTCGATCTCCAGATGTCCATGAGCCTAGGTGGGGGTCTCATCTCTGCCTGCATTCACTCTCCAAGTGATCTCCGCTTTGCAGCTTTGAATAACCATGGCGAGTCCCCACTCCTGCTTTCAGCTTGGCCCTGGTCTCTGAACTCCAGACGGTCCCGCTTGGCCGTGGGATGTCTGAGGGAAGCCTCCAGCTTGGCGCAGCCTCAGCTCAACTCCTGGATACACCCCTGCTGTGTAACCCCAGGTCTCCCATTCTCCTACTAGGTGCTCAGGTCCAAAGCCTTGGAGTCCCCTTCTCACTTCTCTCTCCCCCACATCCTTCAGCAAACCCATTTCCAAATCTTGTTGGTTGTGCCTTGGCCCCAGAGGCAGAATCCAACCGCTTTCCTTCCTTTCCCTGCTGGCAGCCCCACCCACTCCACTCCTCCTCGGTTCCTCCCTGGGTTGTTGCCTTCCCTGCTGGTGCACTCCCTGCTCCCAGCCTGGCCTCCCTGCAGCCAGAGTCCCATTCTGACATCAGCCCTGTGAGGTAACCCCACGGCTCGGAAGCCTCTAGGGGCTGTGCCCCAGAATCCCTGTCTGTGAGACTGGGGGCTGGGCAAGCCCCAGCAGGGTGGTTTCAGACTTTCTGGCGAACGGGTTCAGCTTGGTGAAGAGCATATTCTGGGTTGCCCTTCTTTTGTTGAACTGGGTTCCCTGCCGCCTTCCTCGACAGTGACAGTTGGGCAAGAGAAAGCAAAAGGGAGTGGAGGGACAGGGAGGGCTGACTTGGGATGGGGCTGCCTGGGGCCAGTCCTGTGCTGCACTCCCGGCTCCTTTAAGAGGTGTCTGGAGCCACATCAGAGGAGGCTTTTCTGAGGACATGAGCCCATAAATTGTTGCTCCTTGTGAAGGCCAAGGCCCAGGGCCACCCAGCCATTGGCCCAGAGGGAGCCACAGCTTAGCCTTGGAACGTTTCGTCTTCCTGACCCCTGACTCCGGGCACCGTCCCCTGAGAGAGACCTCCATGGAGCACGGGCAGCCAGCATTTCTCGAACTCCAGCGACACGCCAGAGCTAGGCTAGCAATCCTGTGATATTCACTCCTCCAGCTGCCCCAACTGCTCTGCCAGGAAGGGATGGCTCACCCCCACAGAACAGATGAGGAAACTGAGGCATGGAGCCATGAAGAGGCTCCATAAGGAGCCCAGAGGTCATGGAGCCATGAAGAAGCTCCATAAGGAGCCCAGAGGTCAGCCTCACCTCGCATCTTAAATCATACCCATCGCTCCCCTCTGCGGTCTAGAAGGAGAGTCTCCAGCTGGAAAAGCAAAAAGGGCCTTGATCCATGGAGCGGCACAGTTGTACCTAGAGATGTCCTGGTGTGGATGAAAGGGGGTCATGCATGAGACGTGCTCAGCCTGTGCCTGGCACCCAGGGACTTCCATCTGCTGCCTGTTCCCCCAGCACCCACTGCACCAGCCCCCAGGCCTCCTGTGTGGGTTTGGCTTGGGTCAATGTATTCAGTGCTCACTGATGCCTGCCTGCTTTGGGCCCAGCCTTGTGCAGGAATTTAGAAGCCTAGAAAGAAAAGTGAGGCTTGGTGTGGCAGACAGGCAGTAATGCAAGTTGAGGGAGATGCTGGTGGCCTGACTAGGGTGATGGCAGATGTCACAGAGCAGAGTGGAGAGCTGTGAAACCTCTAGCAAATGGGAGAGGTAGTTCATTGGATGTAGGCTGTCCAAGTTCAAACTCTGGCCCCAGAATTTACTAGCTGTGTGACTTCAGGCAGATTACTTACCTTTTCTGTGCCTCAGCTTCCTCTTTTATGAAATAGGGGTGTTTAACAGCATTTTCCTTTTTTAGAGAAAGCGAGAGCACACGCACGTTCCAAGTAGGGGGAGGAGCACAGAGAGACGGACTCTCAAGGAGTTTCCACGCCCAGTGCAGAGCCCAGTACAGGGCTCCGAGTCATGACCATGAGATCATGACCTGAGCTCAAATCTCAACCGACTGGGCCGTCCAGGCGCCCCAACAGTGTTTTCTTCACAGGTTAGGGGAGATAACCTTTAAGAGGGCTTAGAACACTCTCAGCATGTATGGGGGTCTCAGATGTCATTGTTACTATTGGTGACTGGTCCGATGGGAGACTGGGACAGAGGGACGCCTGGAGGCTGAAGCTCCGGGGACTCTGCAGGTGGCAGGGGAGGAGCAGGTATGGGGGTGATGGGGGTGGGCTGAATCTGGGTACCTGTGAGCCATCCCTTGGAGATGGGGAGGCCTTTCTGGAGTTGGCCAGGCCTGTCAGAAACCGCTTCCCAGCCGCCTCCACACCGGGAGACTGATGGCCCCGCAGGTGACAGGTCTGCCTTCAGGATCTATAGCTTGATTATTTGGGGCCGCTTGGGATCCCCACGGCAGGAGATGGGAGAACAGCGATGGTCATCATCACCATCATCATCATCATGATAATGACAATGATAACTACCATTTGTGCGGGGATTTACATTTTACAAAGTGTTTTCTCATCCATTACCTCATTGGGAACACATGGTTCCAATAGAAGGCAAAGGATGCATTTCTCTCGGGTCCTGTGGGGCCCACTCCTCCGAAAGTCTGTTTCAAATGATAATGATGCCTCGCGTTTTTATAGTGCTTTGTACTTTGTGAAGTGCCCTCACATCTGTGCTCAGGTCTGGCCCTCACTGTGGCTCCTCACAAGGCTCATCAGCCAGGAAGGAGCATCCTGTTGGACAAGAAAATCTGAGGCCCTGAGAAAGCTGTTGACCTGCTGGAGGTGTCCCGGCTTAGGAGCCTGGGACTTGAGTGCTAGAATGGGGGGCTAATGGGGTCTTCCTTTTTTAGTTTAGCCTTCTGCACAGGGCAGGCCTCCTTTCTGTAATAGCAGTTCATCCACTTGATTACATACCCCCAGGGACAGGAATCTCACTACCTAAATTGAACAGAGGTCTGTCCCCCAATCCATGGCTCTCTGTCCCTTTGCTGGTCCTAGCTGTGTTATCTCATGGTACACAACTTGGCTGAGACATCAGGACAAGCCCTTCAAAAGGCCTTTCCAGTGACCTTTCAAACGACCAGGTAGTATCCAGCCCCCGTGCCAACTTAGTCCTCAGCTCTGTGTTGTATCTCTGCCACAGTCTCTGCTATCTTGCACCCCATTGGAGCACATCCTGAAGCTACCCAGAGAGGGGGCAGAGTAGAGATCACATGGGGGAGTGGTGGTGAGTCTTCTAGGCCTCCTTGAACCAGAAGGTCTTTAGGTCCCTTGGTAACCCAGAAACTCAGTCATGACTTTACCAGTTCCTTCTCTTCTACTTCTAACTGTGTAGGCCTGTGTGTAGTAGTCTAGGGGGGGATGAGAAGATTAGGCCTTTAGGGGGATGTTGATGTTGGGGGATTGTTGTTTTTTTTTTTTTTTTTAAGATTTTATTTATTTATTTGACAGAGAGAGAGAGATCACAACTAGGCAGAGAGGCAAGCGGAGAGAGAGAGAGGGAAGCAGGCTCCCTGCTGAGCAGAGAGCCCGATGCGGGACTCGATCCCAGGACCCTGAGATCGTGACCTGAGCCAAAGGCAGTGGCTTAACCCACTGAGCCACCCAGGCGCCCGGGGGATTGTTTTTGATGAAAGCAAATTAAGCTTTTTTGGGGGGAATTTTTTTCCAGGACAAGGCTCAGCTGTGTAGCCGAGCAAACAGGCCATCCATGATGGGTCTCCTTTTCCATTGGCCCTCTCCCCCAGATGTGCTGCCTTCAGCCTCCACCGCCCCCCCCCCCCCACATCCTGCTATCCAGCTCAAATACCCCCTCTTCCAGGAAGCCTTCTCAGAACTTATTGACTGGGTAAGAGGCCTTACTTGGCTTCTAGCATCTCTCTTTGAGTAAGGATTTACTTTCCCGTCTTCCTAAAAGGCAGGGACCTCAGCCTTATCCCTGGTTCCAAGGAAGTGTTTGTGTTTCCCACTTTGCTTGTCTCCTGATCGTGTCCCAGGAGCCGGGTAGCACCGAAATGGGCGCACATGTATATTGCCATGCTCAGTCCTACGGCCCTGTGAGGTGGGCACTGACCAAGCTACTCAGTCATAGAGCCACCCTTCACACGTGGATCTGCCAGCACACACTCTACCCCACCCAGTCACCTCCCCAGTAAAAGTGTCGTGCCTGTCGGTCCTGGTCCATACTGACTCGCCAGGAGAGCCACTCACTGGTGGACGTGCTTTGATTTGCTGTGACCCGCTATTCTCTTTGTAGTCATCCCTCCCTACGGAACCCTGGGGGGCCATGTTCCTATAAATCCGAGCAGGCAGGGAGAGCGGCCTCCTCTGTCCAGCCAGATGAGAAGAGGAGTGCGATGACTATCTGGGCTGGCCTGGGCGTAGGGGTTCCCTAAGGCTGCTTTCCCCACCTCCCCCTGGTCTACTGCAGGCCAGCCCAGGCTCTCCCTTTTCCCCTCCACAGGCTGGCAGTCAAGTTCAGAGACTCTGGTCCAGGCTCTCTCCCTTTTCCACCCTTCCTCTGCCTCGGGTCCCGGGAAGGCACCTGAGGGTGGAGTGTGTGCCTGACACCACTGGTGGCTTTTCTGTCATGCCCCTGTGTGACCGGGGGCCACTCACTTCCCTTCTCTGAGCCAGCTTCCTAGGCACAAGTGGCATTTGCTGTCCCTGTCCCCGAGTTGTTGCGATAATTAGGTGAAGTTACATAGGTGGAGGACCTGTTGCCCTACCTGGTGGGCTAGTAGGTACTGAATAGATGTCAGTTTTCCTCACTTCCTCTATGAGAAATGGGCCCCTTCCTTGCTGGGAAGGGAGGATGATTGGAGGAGACAGCTGTGGGGTGAGGTGAAGTGACCCAAGAAAGACCTTGCCAGAGATCTGAAAGATGGGAGGGGCAGTGGATCCCTGGGCTCTTGAGGAAGGCCCTAGTGCCTCTCAGGTGCTCTCCAACCAGAGGTGTCTGGAGAAGGCAGGGGCAGGTCTTCCCTTATGCTCAGGAGGTGGCCCCCAACACCAGAGGTGCCGGGAAAACCTAAAGTAGACGGGAAGGACTTTTGAGCTGCCCAGGACCTTTGCAGTCATTTAGCTAAATAGCTCATGTTAGAGACAGAGGGACTCAGGGAGTGGAAGAGGCCTTCCCGAGGCCACCCAGCCAGAAGGCAGCAGAGCAGGGTCCCTTTCTGTTTCAGTGCCTCAAATAAATGATCAAAAAAAGTCAACAACCAACATTTACCGAGTCCTTACAGCATACCGGGCCTGTTGTGAGGGCTTTTCATCTTCAATCTTGTTAAGCCTCACCTACACCCTTTGATGTGGGACCTATTATTTTATTTTTATTTTTTAAAGATTTTATTTATTTATTTGTCAGATAAAGAGCGAGCAAGCACAAGCAGGGAGAGGAGCAGGCAGAGGGAGAAGCAGGTTCTCCACTGAGCAGGGAGCCTGATGCAGGACTCGATCCCAGGACCCTGGGATCATTACCAGAGCTGAAGGCAGACGCTTAACCGACTGAGCCACTGAGGCGTCCCGAGGTGGGACCCGTTATTTACATTTTACAGATGAACAAACCGAGGCTTAAAGTAGCTGAACAACTTTCCCATGGTGGCACAACCTTCTGGGGGCTGCAGGGCCTCGGGGTTAGGATTCAGCCTCAGTGGGAGGGGCTGGGAGATGTCTGCAGTGGGGTTTGCCTGTAGGATCCCCCATAGACGCCACTGGCTCTGGGTCAGCTGAGGAGGGCCTGTGGAGAGGGTAGGTCAGGATGCAAGTCTGGCTCTCTCATCAACTCACCATGTGACCTTGAGGAAGTTCTCTTGCTCTTCTGGGCCTCAGTTTCCCTGTGTGTACAATGAAGAAGCTTGACAAGACCATCCAACCCTGATATTCTCTGTTCTAAGAGGTTACCCTGTTACTGATCACCTCGTGATGGGCAGCTCACTACCTGTCTAGTCAGCCCATCTGTGTGCTGGACAGCTCTCCTCTGCAAAGAGCCACTCTCTGACTGCCCAAGAGTTTCTCCTCTTCCTGTGCTCCTGGTTCCCCTGCTCCAGTGCTCCCTCCCTCCGTGAGTGTGGCCGCCACACCCAGCGGCTGGCCCTTCACTGCTGCTTTGGAAATGCTTCCTTTCCTTTCCTGGGCCCTTCCAGAGGCCTTCCCCGGTGTCAGAGCTCCAAAAGGCCTTCAGGGCCTGGGGTCAAACTCCCTGGTACCCAGATTCCTGCTTCCTGGGCATCATTGGGACACATGCTTCATGCCAGAAACACATGGTGCTCACCCTGCCACGATCCCCATTCACCGAGGGGAAGCCGTGGGGTCCTGCATCCAGGACAGTGGTCCGAGTGTGCGCCCCGCACCTCCTTGTGACTCTTAGGGCCTCTCTGAGCTTTATCCTGCCCACAGTGCTGCCCTCACCTCCTCCTTGCTCATTTCAGCAAGTGGTCTCTGTGTATGCTCGGGGTGGGGCTTCTCCTGGTCCCTGTCTCTCGGAGGAAGGAGAGACAAGCATGGGAGAGGTCCGCTTGTCTTGGAGCCCCCTGGCTGGGCGCCGTGGATGCAGCAGGGAATAGGGACCCATAAGCAGTCAGGTGAGAGCAGCTAGTGGGATTAGGAGTGGCAGCCTGGAGGCCATCTCGGGGAGGAGACACTAACACCAGTATGGCCTTCCTCCTCCTCCTCTAGGGAGTCCTTCCTGATGACCCTGGTCCTAGCGATTTCCCCTTTTTCTGACCTTGAGCCAGTAGTCACTGCTATGTTGCTTATTCGAACTCTTTGTTGGAATTCAACTTTTCATGTTTTCCTTACCTATTGACATCCTGGAGCCAGGCCCTGTGCTGGCCTTCGTGCATCATGGATTTGTTATTTTCTTAATTTATTCAATGAAACGCTGCTGGACTCTATGCCAGTTACCAGGTTAGCGCTGATGAAAACCCATGACGAAAACTCCTCCTGCTGCTGCCCAGCATCGTATATAATGACCGTGTAGGGTGGTGGAGACTAAAACTGCCCAGAGGAAGAAGCCAGCAAATGCCCTGGATTGGAGCTGGGCACTGAAGGATGAGTAGGAGTTTGCCAAAGGCACTGGCCAGAGGGAACAGCATGCACAACAGCGTGGGACCTCTCAAGATTACTCCATCTGGGGAATGTTGAGTAAGGGGTGGGGGAAGGGAGTAGTGGGCAACATGGCTGGAGAGGGGTTCAGGATGGCACGGGGCTTTGAGATTGGGTGTGGCCAGAGCCTCAGTTTAACAAGGTCGCCGGAGGCCAGGACTGGTCGGGGACCCGCTGGGATGCTGGGAACACAGGCCAGGGCAGTCCTCCAGGCCGAGACGATGAGGCTAAAAAAGGAGGGAACAATGAGGATGGAGAGGAAGAGGGCAAGGATGAAGGACCTACATAAGTTACCCCAAAACTCAGTGACTCAAATCACCAAGTATTTCACTGTATCTTGGAATCTTGTGGGTCAGGAATTTGGGGCAAGGCTCTTCTGGGTGATCCTTCTGCTCCACGTGACATCAGCTGGGGTCACTTTGGTGGTATTCAGTTGGCCGAGGGTCTGATTGGTCATATGCCGGCAGGAGGATGAGGATGGCTGTGAGACTGGGCTTAACTGGTCCCCACTCCCTCTCCCTCCATGTGCTATCTCCTGCCGGAGTCCAGCTTCCTACGTGGTGTCTCAGGGCTCCAGGAGACCAAGAGGGAAGGAGCCAGTCCTTAGGCAGGCTCATGATCATGCACAGCATCCCTTCCCCCATGCTCCACTTGTCAAGGCGGTCACAGGCCAGCTCAGATTCAGAGAGGGGACACAGAGCCATCTCCTAATGGTAGGACCATCAGCCCACATGCAACACCCTCCATCTCCCTTGGAGAGATCTGAGCCCTTCTGAGGACGGGGAGGTGGAATCTTACAGACGTGGGGTCTCAGCCACTTGGTAGAGAAGCTTGACGTTAGCACAGATTTGAGTCTCTCACCCGTTAACACACACCTCAGCTGCGGGCCCGTCCCACACACACAGCCTCTAGCTTACTAGCCTGCATCGAGGTCACAAGGACTTTAACATACACCTGCTTCCTCCAATGCCAGAGTGCACCGCTGGCGCTCCAGTCCCCAGCACACACCACAGGGCCACCAGGGGCGTGAGCCCGGGGTTGGCAGATGGGTTTCTGCTTTGGGCCTAGGTTTGGCCACTAGCTATACCGTGTGGAGAGTTGCATGGTGAAGGGTTCTGAGCTTAGCAGAAAAAAGATGTCGTGATCTCTTCGTGATGTCTGCTTTGTCCAAGGTGTGGGAAGGGGCTGGGCAGTGTCACTGTCCCTCGGCTCACTGATCAGGTTGTTCTCTTTCCCCCTCAGTACTCCTGGGGCTGCCGCCACGAGGGTCCCTCCACTGCTCTAGTCTGGCTGTGTATACCCAGGGGGTCACCAGATTTGCATGTACCTGTCCCTTTAGAACCCTGTCAGCTTGTCTCTGCTCCCAACCCTTTGCCACATGCTGGCCCTCCAGCGCACTGGCTGGGGTTCCAGAAGCCCCAGCATGGCCGGACCATCCCCTGCCAGCCAGTACCTGAGCCAGGCAGACGCCCAGCTCTCTGGGTGCTAACACCAGCCTCTGTCAGCCTCACATCACATTCCTTCACTTCACCATCTCCCTCTAGCCCCTCCAAGCCCTTTCTCAACCACGGAAGGTTTAATTGTTGCAAATGGAATCCGTGTTCTACAGAAGTCCAATAAATCTGCAGTCTGTCTTCCTGGTAATCAATCACAGATTGCAAATCGCACGAGGAGAAGTCTATAAGATGTGTTCTTCATGTCTAGTATGTTGGGTTATTTTCATGTCTTGTGGTTTGAATTTGGCCACTGTCATTTTAGAGGAATTTCCTGCCATCTGCGTTCAATTGAATTTTCTCACAGATTTGTGCTTGCTTGTAAATACTAGGGGCTGGCAGAAAGGGGAGCTTTGTTCTTGGTGACATTTCAGAAATCCGTTCATGCGGCCTCGCCCGCCAATCCGCAGCGTGGCCTGCAGGGAGGCGCGAGGTGAAGGGAAGGTGCAGATTCCCAAGTGGAAGCAATGCCTCTCTGGCTCAGGCCAGCCTCTGCTGTGGGGGCTGGGGGAGGGGCGTGGGGGGGTGCGCCAGGTTAGGGCCTCTGTCCCTCCTGCCTTTCCTGCCTACTCCCAGCCCTTTTTTCCTCTTTGCTTCTGCTCATTGTGAGAGGTGTGAGTGAGTGAGTGAGGGGGTGTGTGTGTGTGTGTGCCCAGCTAATCCTTCCTCTTCTGCCAGGGGCAGGGTGAACAGTCGGGCTAAGGGCCAGTCCCTGTCCCACAAGCAGCTAGACCCTGGCAGTATATTCTGGTGGCGCCTCTGGTGAAGGGGAGAGGTCACTAGCCATGGGACTGGGGAGGCAAATGCCCCAGCATGGACCCCAACGTGGACCCCAGCAAGCTGTAACTTGCTCTACGACCTGGAGCAAGTCACATAACCCCTCAGAGCTTCCGTTTCTCCCACTGAAAAATTAAATACCGATCTCCATCTCATTGGTGGTTGTGAGGATCAGGCAGCATGGGGCTCACAGGTGGGCCTCAAGAAATGCTGGTTCTTCACTCTAGCAACAGCTCGCTGGCCACCTGCTTTGTGCCAGGATCCTGCCCCACCCCCGGCTGGGCATTCCCCCCCCACCCGCCACCGCCACCACTAGGCATCAGAAATGAAAACCTCCTCCCACCCCACCACTAGGCATCAGAAATGGAAGGATGAATAAGAAACATGTGGTCCCTGTCCTTGAGGACCTCATTGTGTGGACCAAGACTGTCTTTGAGGGGGGAAGAAGAGATACTAGAATGTGGTTGACATTTCTGATGCATTGCATTTTTAATGAGGTAATAATGAAGATGATGGTGGTCCCGTGTGGTAGGCACTGTTCTGAACACTGCATGTGTTTTTAACTCATGCTTTACAACGTGGTGGGCTTCACAGCAACCATATGAGATAGGTTGTATCTTATTATCGCCCATTTTACGGATGGGAAAACTGAGGCACAGAGAGGCTATTACTTGGGCAGTTCAGCCAAGGCCACACATACCTAGCATGTGGCAGAATAATAGTTCACGTCTCTGATTTATAAACGAATACATTTTCTCCTAATAGGGATATGAGATCAAAAATGTTTGGAGATTCCTGGTCTAGAAGAGGGAGTGTCAAACTTTAGTGTGCCTGAGAAATATTTAAGGAGCAGGCTGAATGCAAACTCCTTAAATGAACGAATGAATGAATGAAGAGGGAGAGAAAGCAGGCACCTGGGTGGCTCAGTTGGTTAAGCGTCTGACTCTTGATTTGGGCTCCGGTCATGATGTCAGGTGGTGGGATCGAGCACCATGTTGGGCTGGAGACTGCTTAAGATTCTGTCTCTCCTTCTTCCTCTGTTTCCTCCGCCACCTCTAAAAAATAAATGGAAATGAATGAAGACTCCTGCCCTACCTTGGGGGCCTAGGAGGTTTGTAAGGAAGAGGCAGGGGAGGAAGGAAACCACCAGATGACTCTTCTGGAGATATAGGTTAGTGGTTTGCAGCCTTGGGGCCCTCATCCAGAAAATGAGGACAGGCGCCCCTGCCTGGCAGCAGGGGTGTGTGGCCCCAGAGGGACGAGCACTCTCAGTGCCTCTCACCTGCTCCAGGACGAGGCCCCCTCCCCGCAGGCTTCTGTCTGTTCTTTTTGCTGAGTCATTCCCAAGTCCCCATAAGCAAGCTGTTCTTTCTCCCAAACCTCCTGACACACTTCCCCCCTCAGATCATCCCTGGAATCTTTCCTTCCCCTTAGAACAGAGCTCCTTGAAAAAGGCAGCTGTATTTCTTGTCCCGTTTATCTTCCGTTCTCTTCCGAGCGCACGCTCGGCTCTCCCATCCACAGCTGCACTGACGCGGCTCCCAGAGGGGTCCCCATGGCCTCTGTGTTACCCAGGCCGCCGTCATCTCTTGGTCTGTCCCCGTGCCCAGCAGCAGCGTTAGCCTCGCCAACTCTGCGGTCCCCAGATCTCGTGGGCCTCTGCTCCTTCCAGCCCCCTTCCCTCTGCGGCTCCCCCACCCCCACCCCGGAGCTTTCCCCTTCTCTCTGTGATCATGTGATGGCTGTGGCTTTGAGGAATGGGCATTTGTTGACCCTCAGGTATACAGGCCCAGCCCAGCCCTTCTGCTGGAGCTCACACTTGTATATGAAGCTGTCTTCCCTGCATGTGCACATGGATGTCTGCGCGGCCCGCCAGATTTCATGTGGCTAAGCCCCAGGCCGGGGCTCCTCTGGTCTCCATACTCTGTCCCAGGGATGGGAGCGCTGTGAGCACTGTCCTGCATGTCCGGCTGATACACAGCAAAAGGTCAGTTCCATGTACCCACCTTGCTCCCGCTCCATCTAGGTTCAGAAGCTAGGCCCATGCCCGGCCCCGAGCAGTGCTCGCTGAGTGTCTGTTGAATGAGTGGGTGGGGTGTCGGGACCTTGGAAGCCGTGAAGTGCTGGGCCTGCACGTGCAGGTGGCCCACACTGCTGTTGTGCTCGTCTTGGTCTCAGTCACAGGCCAGTTGGAATTTGGTGCTTCCCGTCCGGAGAAATCCTCCTGCTTCCATCCTGTGGCGGGAGGTGGGGTGGGGGGTAGTACGTCGGCCAGGAGACCCTTAGTGAAAAGTAAGCCCAGAGGTCTCTTGGCACCTGTTCATTGGGTTCTGATCCAGGTGGAGACTTCCCTTGTGTGCCCTCCTTCCTCCTTGCCACTGCTGGCAGCCGGAAGGGGTAACATACCGGCTGGATGGGCCATGGCACAGCTCACAGCGGGATGTTGGCCTCACCCTGATCCTCTCTCGTGGCTCACAAGCGGTGTCTCCCTGCTTAAAACACCTGTAGGCACAGCTGTGCTGGGGGAACTAAGGTCCTCACAGGAGTATTGGGAAGACAGCCTGGCGATGCGGCGAGGACAAGGAGAGGGAAGAAAGAAGGGAGGCCAGAAAGAGAGGCAAAGCCACCGAGAGAGACCAAGAAGGAGACCCATCTACCTTCTCGGAAATCAGAATAGGAGAATGGGGCAGAGAAAGTCAGAGACCTGGAGAAAGAGGCCGAAAAATGGAACAACACCAGGGAAGACACAACAGACACAGAGTAGGAGGGCGAAGCCTTCACAGACCTTTCTGTTGGCTCACGGCAAGAATGTGGGTCTGGGTTGGGTGTTTATGGGCAGGGCATAGCAAACCGCCTCTGTGGGAGAAGGAAGAACCAGGAACTGGAGGTTTGAATCCTGTCTGCTCTGTTGATCATTCCTTTGTCCCCATCCATATGTCCATCTGTCCACCCGTCCATCTGTCAATCCAACATTTACTGAGCTTCCATTCAATGGTGCTTTTCCTTGCTGACACTCAGGCCGTGCACACTAACCTCTAGGCTGACCTCTAGCCCGGTCTCGTCCTGATAGGGCACAGAGCCTGACCCATGGCAGGGTTGCAGTCCAAATCTGGCGACAGAGACAGCACAGAGAGAGAGAGAGAAATGGTGAGCCTCATGTGTGTCCAGCACTTCTTGTTCCCTTGTAATGTTGTTTGATCCTCTGGGCAGCAGAGGGGACACCTCTTCCTCCTTTTTGGTGGCCTTAGGCTGTCCTTGCATTACTCTCTATGACACTGTGGACCTCATTTTTAAGAGACGTGACCCAGGAGGCTGTGTTACACAGGGATCCAGGCTTTCAGCCAGGGTGACCTTTCTCCTAAACCATAGGAAACATCTGGAAGATGTGGTTGAGGACTCATGTTCTTGTCACTAACCTTCACTGAGTTTGGTTCTGCTCCCACCCAGACTGGGTGTTGGGGACTCAGAAATGAGTCAGATACCACCCCTGCCCTCAGAGGGCTGACGGCCACAGGACTGGGGACAGAGTCTGGGCTTCTAGAGAGTCCTTGGCCATGTCATGCCGGTCTGGATTCCTTACCTACCCCTGCCATCCCCTTTCCTGCTCAGCACTGGCCTCAGTGGCCAGCAGCTGAACACACCCCTTCAGGAATGGTCCAGATGAGAGTCCCTCTGCCCCCCGACCCCAGATCATACAGCCTCCTCTGTCCTTGAGCTCACAGCCCCCCCATACCTCCTGTTCTGATGAGTTGGTTGTCCACTGGAAACAGTGGCCAACTCGTGTCTGCGTCCTGCACACAAAGCTAGCACAGACCGGGGGAAAGGGACCTGACCTCAGATGACCACTTGCTTTTTGCCGGCATATGCTGGATTCTCTGTGTCCAAGGACACTTGGAATTCGGAGAACAGCCCCACATTCTAGATGAGGACGCTGAGACCATCCAGCTAGGAAGCGGCGTGTCTGAGATTTGACTCTACATCTGTCTCCCTGCCCTCCAGTCTTTGCCCTTCACCAGCTGCCCCACGATGGCAGTCCCCATCGACACTTACTGACCATGCTTGTCCTTAGAAGCTTGGGGACTTGAATTGGTCTCCTGCACTCCAAGTCTCTTCTACCCTTCAAAACTGGAGTGGAGCATCCCCCTGCCCCCAGTCAGCCGATGGCAGAACAAAGGGAGGCCGGACTCCAGCCCTGTGGTACCAGAAGGCAGCAGCCTCACCTGAACCCACCCAAAGACAGCATCGCAGGGGCTGGGGTCTTGGTTTCGGTCGGATCTGCACGCTCCTTTTGGTTCCGTGTCTCAAAACAACAACACTGGGAAAACTTTCTTGGGAATTCTGTGGTTGATTCTGTGTTTTTTGTTTAGGCAGGACTGGGAATGGGAACCCTTATTTAGTATCAGTTTGGAAGAAATACTGAGGCATTCACGGCCAACTGCTTAATAGCTTTCACTGAATTAATTTTAAAATGAGAACCTTGTTTCCCTTATTTAATAGTAGAAAACGACTTCCACATTCTGCCTGGTAACAGCCTCGGTTACGGGCTCTCCACAAACAATGTGCACATTAAAGGCATCGCTCTGCCCATATGTGGAATGAATAATTTTGTGCAAACTATTTATTATAAGCACACGATGCACTTAAACTTTTTTTTTTTTTAATTTTTATTTTTTACTGTCGTGGTGACAGATCCAGCCCAGGACCGGACTGTTAAAAAGACTCTAGCTCTTTCAGGCTGTGAAAAAATGGACTAACATTTGAGAAATGCCATAGGGCTGAAAGGAAATTGTTAACTTATTTGGCCCAGTGACCAGGGCTTCTGGGGCCACGGTGCATTGCCAGAGAGAGGGTGGTGAGGGATTTTAATAAGGGCTGTGTTAATTAGGCCAGCACCCACCAGAAAGAAATGTGAAGCCCTGGGAGAGGATGCTGGTGGATGGACGGGGTGAGAAGAGCCTTGGGGAGGGGGCAAGTCCTGCTTACTATTCATGTATGCCTCCGTTTCTTCTTCCCCATTTTATTGAGATATGATTGACATGACAGTGTCTTAACCTGAGGTCTACCAGATTTTGGTTTGATACGTGTATATGGTAAAATATATCAATGTAGTTAACATCATCTCTTAAGATTATTTGTCTTTTTTCCTTGTGGTGAGATTTTCAGATCTACTCTCTTAGCAACTGGTGTATACGCAACATGGTATTATTAACTATAGTCACCATGCTGTACCTTTTACCCCCAGGACTGACTTCTCAGAGATCTGCCTTGTTCTAGATGCTGAATACAAATCAAGAAAGTCTACTGTTGACAGGGCACTATATCCCTTAACTTATCTCACGACCCCATGAGGTAGGTAGGTGGTGGTGTTCTCGTTCTGGTGATTTCTTCCTGGAGTGTGGGTCGTTTTTATGTTTTTAATGCGAAATGCTTAGAATTGGATCAAGCACCGTTCTCGGTGTCCCTCTCTTCTCTGGGACCCCATTATTGTGCCCACCTCTCTCTGTCTCCCTTTTTTCTACTCACCTCCCCGTTTGAACACTAAGAAGAAAATACACTTACCTGACTGTTATACCCACTCTGGTCTCTCTGCTTCCAGTCTGGACTTATCATCTCACTGAATTTCATTCCTGTCGTTCTATTTTAATGACACTTTTTACTGAAGTAAATTTTGTATCTAGAAAATTTTGTAAATTCTCAGTGTGCAGTTCGGTGCGTATCAGAATGGGACCGTAACTGTGAAATTAGTACTCAGGGCAAGAAATAGATTATGGGGGTGCCTGGGTGGCTCAGTGAGTTAAGCCTCTGCCTTCGGCTCAGGTCATAATCTCAGGGTCCTGGGATCGAGCCTCGCATTGGGCTTTCTGCTCAGCAGGGAGCCTGCTTTCCCCCTGCCCCACTGCCTGCCTCTCTGCCTACTTGTGATCTCTCTCTCTGTCAAATAAATTTTTAGAAATCTTAAAAAAAAAAAAAAAGAAATAGAATATGACCTTCACCCCAGCAAGCCCTGCTCACACTTCCTCCCAGGCTCTACTCCTGGCCTCCCTCTCCAGGGGGACCTGCAGGCCTGCCTTCCAGCACAGGTTGGTTTTGCTGGGTTTGGGCTTTACACAGCTAGGGTCTCACAGTACGCACTACCCCCCGATCTAGCTTCTTTCACTCACCATCATGTTTCTGAAAGCTGGTCATATTGTTGTGTAGCTGTAATCTTTTGTTTTTTCATTTCAATTGATATGTAGAATTATAGGTTCCTTGATCTTTTCCACTGCTGGTGACCATTTGGTTTGTTTCTAGTTTTTGACCATGAGAAGTAATGTTGCTATGAATTCAAATGTGCGTGTCTTACAATGCACATATATTTGCACTTAGGCTGGGTTCTCTGAAGGAATAGGTATATTCATTCTTCATGTGTAATGCCATGCAGTTTTTCCAAGCGGACTGCCCTGTCTTAAGATGCCCACCGGCAGGATAGCAGAATTCCCACTGCTCAGTACCCTCCCAAGACTGGTGCCGCTTGTTTTGAAGATTCTGGCCTTTCTGATGAGTGGCCGTGGTGGTATTTACTGTGGTTTCCGTTTGCATTTTCCTGTGGACCAGTTATACTGAGCCCTGTTTCATAGGTTTTCTTGACCATTTGAATACTCTCTTTTGTGAAGTGCCTATTCAAGTCCTTCAACAAAGTTTTTTTGGGGGGAATTATTGGCCTTTTGATGCATAGATCTTTATTCTGGATCTAAGCTCCCTGTTAATCAGGTGTGCCAAAGGTATCTTCTCCCTCCCTGGCTTGTTGTTTTCCTCTCTTTGCGGTAACTTTTGATGAGTAAAAGCTCTTAATTTTTAAAAACCATCTACTTACTAATCTTTATTTTTTTAGGGTTAGTGCGACTTATGTCCTAGTCAAGAAACCATTGCCTACCTCCAACAGTGAACATAGTCTCTTGTATTTTCTTCTTGGAGCTTTTAGCTCTTGAACCCATCTGGGTTTGATTTTTGTGTATGGTGTGTGGTAGGGGTCAGATTTCATTTTTTTCATATAGAAATCTGACTGAGCCACCGGCTTCCACTGAACACACTGTCCTTTCTCCACGCTCCCTTGCCATAAATCAGTGAAGCAAGAGGGTTCATTTCTGAATTATCTATTCCGTTCCATTGGTTTGTTTATCTTTGCGCCTATTTCACAACCTGTAGTAATACAGTCGGGCTTGCTGTCCAGTTGTGGAGGGTCTGCTATTTTGTTCTTCAGGATTACCCTGGCCCGTGTCGGCTGTTCTCATTTTAACATAAATTTTAGAATTAGCTCGGTCAGTTCCTCACAACAAAAGAACCTGCTGGGATTTTGAGTTGGATTGCTTTCAAATCTCTGGGTAAATTTGGGAAGATGAATTTGGAATTTCCAAATTCACATCTGGAATTTTTCAACCCGTGACTATGTATACTTCTCAATTCATTTAAATCTCCTTTAATTTCTCCCATAATGTTCTGTGACTTTCTATGTGAAAGTCTTGCATACCTTCTATTAGGTTTATCCCTATGTATTTGATGTTTTTTTGATATTATCATAAATACCTGAAAAACTTCCTGTTCTGTTTATTACAGATGAACATGCAGTTGATTTTTGAGTATTCACCCTGTGTGCATATCTTTGTCAAATTCGGTTATTAATGGTAATCACTTGTGTCTAGATTCTTTTTGATTTCTGATTGTCATCAGTGAATAATAACCGTTTTCTTTCTTTAAACCCTTATATATTTTATTTCATCTCTGCCTATGCACAAGAGATAATTTTGTTATTTTATTTCTTTTTTAAAAGAATTATCTGTTTTTTAGGTTTTTAATCCATTTAACATACAGTGTAATATTAGTTTCAGGTGTACAATATAGTGATTCAGCACTTCCATACATCACCCAACGCTCATCAGAACAAGTGCCCTCCTTGATCCCCACCACCTGTTTAACCCATCCCTTCCCCACCACCTCCTCTCTAGTAACTAGTTCTCTATAGTTAAGAGTCTGTTTCTTGGTTTGCCTTTCTCTTTCTCTTTTTTTCCCTTTACTTGTTTGTTTTGTTTTTCCACATCTGAGTGAAATCATATGGTACTTGTCTTTCTCTGACTGACTTGTTTCGCTAATATATTAGCATTATACTCCGTGGCTCCATCCATGTTGTTGCAAATGGCAAGATTTCATTCTTTTTTATGGCTGAATATTCCTCTGTGTGTGTGTGTGTGTGTGTGTGTGTATCTCACATGTTCTTTACCCATTCATCAACTGGTGGCCATTTGGGCTGCTTCTATATCTTGGCTGTTCTCAGGGTTCATGTATCCCTTTGAATTAGTGTTCTTGTATCCTTTGGGTAAAAACCCAGTAGTGCATGTGCTGGATTGTGGGGAAGTTCTATTTTCAACTTTGTGAGGAACCTCCCTACTGTTTTCCACGGTGCTGCACACCAGTTTGCATTCCCACCAGTGGTGCAAAAGGCTTCTCCTTTCTCCACATCCTCACCAACACCCGTTGTTTCTTGTGTTGTTGATCTCAGCCACCCTGACAGGTGTGAGGTGGTAGCTCATTGTAGTTCTGATTTGCATTTCCCTGATGATGAGTGATGATGAATCTCTTTTCATGTGTCTGTTGGCCATCTGGATGTCTTCTGTGCCATTCTATTTCTATAAAATAGTTTTGATCCAAAAAAAGTCTTTATCGTGTGTGTGTGTACCTAAACAATTATTGTTTAGTTGTAGTTAATTTAGTGAGCTAAGGGATTCCCTTCTTAACTTCAGCGTGATGTTTCTGGTAATCGTAGGTGCCTCGGGTTTGTTTATTCCCACCGCTGTGCAACACTGCAGCCTAGGAAGAGAGAACGGTTTTGTGATCCACTCCAATTGGCGGATAATTGGATTGTTTCCAGGTTTCTTTTTTCTTTTCGCTGTTACGAAAGGGGCTGCTACACAGACTCTCTGTATATATTTTCTGGTGCACATATGCAAGGGTTTTTCTAGGGTGGTAGTTCTTAAGCTTTTTGGTCTGAGGATCCCTTTATACTTGTAAGATTATTGAGGATGCCCCAGGGCCTTTTGCATGCATGGGTTCTAGCCAATAGCATGCTAGTAAATGTGTAACAACCGGCTCTCCGAGGAAGGCAGATGCTGATTGCCATGTTTGCTGATTTTTGTGGTCTGCAGACTCAACCTTGATAACCACCGTTGTTAAGTATCACTGAGGTGCAGAATCCCTGGGCTGAATGGCATGTGAAGTCACCTTCTTGAGATGATGCTCAGCTGGTTTCCAGAGTAATGGACCAGCATGCACGCCACGAGCAGACCGTGCTGTACCCATAGCTTCTCCTACACCTGGTACTGTCAGAGTCACTAATTTTTGCCTCTCAAAGGTGTAAAATGGCACCTAACTGTGGTCTTGACTCACATCTCTTGACTCACCTGGTATTGCCAACTTCTTAAGGCATCTCATGAAGAAGGCCTTCCACGACTTGACTCCTACCTCCTTACAGCTCTCTGTCCAGACCACACCACTCATCTCTGGGCCTTTGCATGTGCTGTTCCTTCCATGAAATGTTTCTCCTCACCTCAGCCTCCGGCCCTTTGTTCACTGTTGCATTCCCCAGGAGCAAGCACAGGGTCAGGCCTGGCCTGGCAGGTCAGTAGCCTTTGATTGGAAACAAACAAACAAACAAACAAAACTTAGAAGAAGCCAAATAGACTTGGGTTCCAATCCCAGTGCTGCAGCCTCCTCAATACTATGATCTTGGGAAAGTTACTTAGCTTCTCTCAGCTTCAGGTTTTCCTCTTGAGCGAAATGGAAATGATAATGGTTTGTGTGGTTAGTATGAGATAATTTGCCATGAAACAGCCTAGCAACGGGTGATGGAGCCCTTCCTTCTGCTCTCACCTCTGGATCCGAGGCTGTGGTTTGCAGGGGATCTTGCTGTTTGGCATGGAGTCCACAGCAACCCCCTACTACCATACTGCTCACTGGGGTTGGACAAAACAACAGGCAGAAAGAGTGGCTTGGTCATTCAAGCATTTACTGGGATCCTGGTATGTGTCAGTAACTGCCTTAGACACTGGGATTTCATCAGTGAAAAATAGAGTGGATGGACACAGATAGTAAGAAAGGAAACTGTAGAGTATGTCATTTGGTAACAGTGCAACAGAGTTAAAAATGAGCAGGAAGAGAGGGTAGCACATGTTGGAGAGGGATATTTGACATACCCTTCTTCAATAGGGTGTCTAGGAAAGGCCTCGGGGTTCATGTGATGTTTGACTAAAGATCTGAAGTGTGGAAATAAACAATGAAGATATCTGGGGGAAGAGCATTCTGGGCAGGACACATAGTAAGTACAAAGGCCCTGGGGCCAGAGTATGTTTGGCATGTGTGAGAAATAACCAAGAGGCCAGTGTGGTGTGTGTTTGTTTACTCAGTCAGTCATTTCACAGACATTTACTGAGCAGTTATGTGCCAAGCCTTGCTCTAGGTACTGAGGAAATAATGTGGATCAACTCAGATTGAGTGCTGCCCTCATGGACCTCACAGTTTTGTGGAGAAAACAACAATAAACCAACTAACAGTTGAGACAGTCTGCTCTTAATATAGGATCCCAATTGATTTCTTTTGTGCTGTGAGTCTAACCTGCCACTCCTTTGCCATTAATATTGGCTGATGTGAAGTGATACCCATTTCACCCAGAGTGAGGACCTGGGTCCTCATAGTGGCCTACAGCGGCCTGCAGTCCTTCTGACCACAGCAGCATTTATTTTCCTCCTTCCTACTTCCTCCCTCCTCAGGGCCCTTGAGCCGTCCGTTCCATTTGTCTGAATGCCCTTCCCTCTGTGTCTGCTGGGCCAGCTCCCCTTTTCTTTCTTGTGCCTACCTCAACACCGTAAGTAAAAATGCTGCCCCCTACCCGACCCTGGCATACCTGATCCCATCACCCTGCTGCATCTTTTTCAACTAACTTTTCACATTCTAACATATATTATCTCTCTCTCTCTCTCTCTCTCTCTATATATATATATATATATATATATATATATATAAAACAATGTTTATTACTTGTGATTTGTTTTCCTTCTGGTATATGTAAGTTCCAGGAAATCACGGGCTTTCATCTGTTTTGTTCATGGTCATTTCCCAAATGTCTACAATAGCTTCTGGTACATAATAGATGCTCAATTAATATTTAATGAAAAAAACCTGATACTGTATCTGGCATATGGTGATTTCAAGAAAGAAAGGAAGAGAGACTAGAGGCTGGTGGGGTGGGGCTGCTATTTTAGGTGGGTGAGGAGGGACTGTCTGAGGCAGCGGCATTCAGACAGAGGCCTGGTGGAGTGAGGGAGGGGCCCCAGTGCTCTGCGGGGAAGGACGTCCAGGTTCCTGACCACAGTGGGAGCTAGTGAGTGGGAACGAGGTGAACAGATACAGAGGCAAAATGGCTTACCCTAAGTGGTGTCTTTTAGACACCACTTAGGGTAGATTTTAGAATCTTCACGTGAGTTGACCCTAAGATGGATCCCCCTGCCCCCCTCTATTTTGCCCCTTCTTTTCAAAACAAGTTGGCCTAGAACATCCTTTGTTGGGAAAGAGCACTGGCCTTGGCATTGGGAGTCCAGGCTCCCAGATGACTGAATTAAAGGCAAGTTAAAGCCCCTCTCCAAGCCTCATTTCTCTCATCTGTAGTGGGGAGGTGATGTGTACCCCTCAGCTTGTCTGAGGGATGAGTTTGGACAATGGATTTTTCCTCCTTGTGAGCATCTGATGGCTGAGGGTGGCTGCAGGAGCAGCATGGACAGGGCCCGCTGTGTGCCAAGCGATCATCGACACCCATCTCCAGTATTAACCCCCTTAGTGCTCACACTGGCCCCCCGGGGAGACAGGGGCCATCCTGACATAGCTCCCCCATGCTAGCTGTGTCCAGAGTGGGGCAGAGCTTCCATCAGTTCCCCAAGTCCCAGTGACTGAGATTCAGACCCACAGCAGTTGTGCTGTGCTGTGTCCTTGAACCTCAGCACTGGATCTGGCCTCCCCTCCTTCCCCACAGCACCGTGCAGAAGGAGAGACTGAGGCCAGACAGGGGAGTTGCTTGTAAAGCTGCACCATGGGCATAGCAGTGTCTGTACTGAACCCAGGTGTCTAGGCCTCCAGCCTGTGGCTCTCTCCAGACCCCATCCCTTGGGGCTTGTTCAGGTGACTTTGACCCATAGGGTTGTCCTGAGAGTAGGGGCATCTGGGAGCCCCTTCCCGTCCCCCAGTTGAAACGGGCAGTTTCCTATTTCTCGGAAAGTTTGTTCCCAAGGCTTGCTGGGGCAAAGGTAAAGCTTTATAGAGCTTCTGGAAAGAAGAAACCTGAGTGTAAATCAGGTTTATGACCTGGATAATAAAGTGTCTATTCCAAAGGATACTTTATTCCTCAGTCCCCTTGATTCCTTCCATATGAAGCCCTCTGCGTTTGGGTCAAGGCTGCCCTTGGTGGTTTCATATGTTCAGTTAGTAGAAGCTGGGTCTTCTGGTCAGTCTTAGAGGGGATAGAAAGGACTCAGACACAGTCTGGGGGCCTCAGATCGTCCTGCCCCTTGGCTGTTTGATAATGATTGAATCTCCGTCAGCGTAGAGAATTAGCTATGTGCCAGGCCTGTGCTGGCGTCAGAGACAGAGAATTTCTAGATCAGGATAGGACACAAACATGCAAACTGACAATTATAGTACGGGGGCCAAGTGCAAGGAGCTGGGAGAGATGAGGCAGCAATCCAAGGCAGCCTAGTGGCCAATCAAGCAGTTCTCCCAGAGGAGAAGACATCTAATCTGAGACAAGAAAAGTGAGTTGGACTTAGAGCTGCAGGGGGAAGGCAGAGGGAATAACCTATGCTAAAACATGAGCAAAGATGGAGCTTAGCTCTGTGAGGCGGCAGGAGGAAGGAGTGCTTTACTGCGTGGGATGCTCAGAAGGCTTCCTGAAGGAGGTGACGTTGGAGCTGGTTGTGGCAGGATGGCTAGAATGACCTTTGCAAAGGCCTGGAAGTGGGAAAGGGCATCACAGTGAGCAGTGCCAGCAGACTGTTACCGAGGTGCAGGTTGGAGAGTTTGGCAGGACCGTATGCTGGAAGACCTTGTGTGTCGTGCAGCAACTGGAAAGTCCCAAGCAGTGTGCTGGGGGGTCTGGGTAGAGGACCCTGGCTCCTCCTGCTTGCAGTGTCCCAAAAGTCTAAATCCAGTTGCTCTGCCCCTCATCCCCCCATCACAGCAAGGCGGCTCCCCTGATCCCAGGTTGCCAAGCAGCTGCTTTTTATCCTTACAGCCTCCCACCGTCACAGTCATCGTTCATCAGACTTCATGAGCTTGACTTCTCTGACGGGCGCTGGTCCTTGAGCATAATGGGGAACAGAAACAGGGCAGCATGCTGCCTGGGGATTCATCAGGGTGGGTGTGACCTGGCCCGAGGAGCACTGGGCCTGCTGGGCCACTGAGGGGCCCTGGCTCTGGCCAGCTGGCCCCCAGAGCAGCCCGTGAGGTCCGAAGCCTGGCAGCGCCTGAGGGTGGGGTGGACAGTCTGTGAAGGAGAGCTTTGGGTTCACCCCGGGGGGGAAGCTATGGAAAGGACAGGCTCTGGGGCAGGGCTGCCCTGAACATGAGGCCTGGGCCAAGTCTCTCGCCCTTGGCATCCACGACTACCCTGTGAAAGAGTGGTACTACGCACTCCTTGGGGCAGGGGCCTCCGCAGAGGGGCTGGCTGTGGCAGTTCTCAGCCCACAGTGAGTGCTCAGTGATCATGGAGTCCTCTACTTTTCCCAGCACAGATGGGTAGACCAGCCCTTCCTTCCCGAGACGCCCCTGGAGAGGTGGCCATGCATCAGGAAGATGTGTTAGGGAGATCCCCCTCACTCTACCTGCGAGGTTTCCTGTCCGCAGCACCCCATTACCGACACCACCCCTCCACTATCCTTACCATCTTAAAGCTCCATCCTTCACGAAGTGCCTCCATACCCCTGTCTGGCTTGAGCTGTGTAACAGCTACATCGGGCAGAGTCAGTCACCCACAGTTTTTCGGGTGAGGAGCCCAAGGCTCAGAGAGGGGAAGTGAGTTCCCCTAAGGTCACATGGTTGGCAAGTGATGGAGTCAGGACCTGCTTTTCCCAGGCTCCCCTCCACTCCTCCCTCCCCGGACACTACTGGAGTTCCTCCTGTGGGGCCCTGGGGTGTCACACTAGGCAAGCTGTTCGTGCTCTAGAACAGCTCATCTGTGGGAGTCCGCGGATGGGCAGAGCGGCTCTACACTGGGCCAAGCAGGGCACAGGAGAGGACAGCACAGGAGCCCTGAGGGGTCAAGGAGCACACCCTGGAGGAGGGGAACACTGGGCCAAACCTTGTTAGAGCAAGACTTCTCCAAGGGGAGGGGCTTTCCAGGCTGAGGGACCTGCCTGGGTGCAAAAGCCAGGAGGCCAGCTTTTGTTGAAGAATGCTGGTCATTTTCATCCACGGAAGGAGAGCTGACATTTCCAGGACTTTCTGGTTTTCCTGCTCATGGATCCCTTTTGGGCAATGCTCAGGAAAGCGAGTAAGGCTTTTGTCCAGATGGATGGGCCGGTCTAGGGAATAGGAGGTGGGGCTCACAGTCGGGTTTGGGTTTAGACCCTGCTCACTCTAGGGCTGACCGTGTGTCTTTGGGCAAGTCTGACTGCCCCTTTGGGCCTCTGTGAGAGACATGAGATAGAAGAGCCTCGTACGGAAGTAGGGGTTCATGGTCTGAGCTGTCCTCAGATAGAGCTGGGTTGCTGGGATTCTTGGGCCTTTGGGGTTAGGTGTCTCTAAGTGAAAAGTGGGAGAAGGGGTATGTGTTTCAGAGCTGCCCCAGAGAGAAGCTATGGGCCAGAGACTCTGAAGTCAGGCAAGGGAAGGGGCAGGATTAACAGGGCTTGATGGGGAGGCATTTCTGACTTTGTTGGGAGGAAAACAGGGAATGTGAACACTTTCACTGGCTGAGTGGGAAGGGGACTCTGGGGAGTATGTGTGAAAAAGTGGGCACCTAACCCCATAAGGATCCAGAGCCCCAGGGAGTGTGGACCACACAGTGGTGGAACACATACCCGGAGTTCTGTGCTTGAACCTGCTGTGGTTCCCTCCTGCCTCCAAAAGCCTTAAGCACCTTGAGAGACAGGCAGGAAAATGGCACAATGACAGGCACTGGGGTCAGACACACCTGGGTCTGAACCCTGGCCTCACCCCTTTCCATGGAAAGCATTTCGTACAGGCTCTGGCTCTGAGTGTTCATTTTGAGTGTCCCAGGGCCCCATCACCCGTCCATCTGTTTGTCCATCCAGAGCTCACACAGCCAGAGCGACCCTCTGGAGCCGGGAGGCCTGGAAGCTGCTGGTTGTGGAGTTCCAGCTGGGCTGCTGATTGTTCAGAAGAGCTGGGGGCTCTTTCAAAGGAAACTGCAGTCAATTAGTGGAGAGTGGAATCTGAAAGGCCCAAATCCCTTTTTTCCCCTAAACTTCAAATCTGGTTTTCGTCAGTGGCTTTGAAAACAAATACCAAAAGAACTCTTTTTTATTATTTTTTCCCTTCACCCCTTTTCCCTTCCCTCCCTTGTGCACTCTTCTTTCCCAGGCTTTTATCTCTTTGCAAAGTCCTCTCTGGCAGCCTGGCCCGCCTGGCCTGGCCATGCCGTGGTGCTGAGCAGGTGGCCATTGGGACATCGTAGCCCTTCCCTTTCCAGCACCGGTGCTTGGTGGGGGAATCCGAGGGGAATCTGAGGGGACCTGTGTTTCCAGTCCCTCCTGAGCCCCTCTGGTTCATCTTGCTATTCCCTGGGCCCAGCACAGAGAGGGTGTCCATTTGGGTGCCCTGAAGGAGAAGGTGTAAGGGGAGTTGATGGACAAGATGCTTTCGGGGCACAGAGAAGATTTTCAATGTGGGAGGCACAGAGCTGGGGTTTCGGGGGACTGTTCTGGCTTCCCATCCCTGCCTCACCTACCTGCTGAGTTCCTGGCTCATCTATGCCACAGATGCCCACTGAACACCCACTCTGGGCCGGGCCCTTTTCTGGGGACCCCAGATGAATAGACACGGTATTATCTCTGGAAGTGCCCAGAGTCTACTGGAAGAGAGTGTGTACTAGCTTGATGACCCAGAGTGAGCAGGAGGCAGAGAAGTAGGGAGCAGCCGAGCCAGAAAGGGCACCATCCTGGCTTGTAGCAGGCGGAAAAGGCTTTCTGGAGGAGGTGGCTGCTGAGCTGAGTTCTAAAGGATGAGTAGGAGTTTGCCAAGGAAAGGGGTGAGGGAGGACCTTATGGGCAGAGTGATTCAGAGAGCAGAGGCCCAGAGGCTGCAAAGAGCCAGATTGCTCTGGAGGATGCTGGGGCCTAGAAGCGGGTCATCATGAGAGGTTGGCAGAGGCCAGGCTGTGGGGGCCTCAGGGGCCTGGCTGACACCCGTGCTCTCTACATCTTGTCATAATTCTCTGTTCTTGGCTGTCTCATTGACTCCTAAGGGCAGGGAGGTAGTATCAGGTTGACTTCTGAAACTGTGTGTCCTCTGGTATAGTTTAGTCTCTAGAAGAACCCTCTGAGGTAGGTGCTTTTGTTCCCTTTCTACAGATGAGAATACTGAGGTCCAGAAATGATGAGGTCATAGTCTTGCTACGAGTGTCGGCTGAGCCTAGATGCTGAGAGCTGCCACAGCATAGATCTGAGTGTGTGTGTGTGTGTGTGTGTGTGTGTGTTTAGGGGAACCGAGGAGGGGAAGGGACAGCAGAGGGGCTCAGGCTGCCTGAATTTCAAATCCTGCCTTCACATCTTTGTTGACTTTGGGCCAGCTGTTTAACTTTTCTGCACGATAATTTCCTTTCTATGTAAAGTGAGCACCGGGCTGGGCGTCGCGACCTCACGGGGCTGCAGGGAGGAGGGGGAGAGTCTCAGTGCCCAGCATGGGGCTGCCCATAGTCCTTGCATGGTACATGGCTGTGCTGGGTAGAGCCCACACACCCCGCCAACAGGCCGCTTCAGGTCCAGGCCCTATTGAGGGCAGGGTGCCGGAGACCTCGGAAACCCTGCCGTCTGATGAAAAACTGACACCCAGGGAGGGGAGGTCAGGATTTCTGCCAAAAAAGGTGTGGAGCGACTGGCCTGTTTTTAAACCAGACTCATGGCCTAAATTGTGTACTCCTCCTGTTTGGTGACAACAAAAAGTAGTTGAGTCATTAACCATTGCTGGATGCAGACTCAGGTATTTTTCCTTCTTCCTGGGCATTCTCCATAAAGGGAGTCTGTGGGACCTTGGGAGGGTGAGTTGGTGTTGCCCAGGAGTCGGCCGAGCAGCGCTGGGCACGCCTCTGACTTCCGGTGTCCCATCCCTTGCTGCTTGGGGTGGCGGCCCGGCACACAGGCGCGCTCATTGTGGCCCACTTGCCTTCCTTTGCCGCTCCTTGACTGGCAGCCTTGGTGCCCCCCTGTGTTGAGGGAGGGAGGGCCCCGTCAGTCCAGTTGGCTGCGGAGGAAGTGGAGACCGGCCTGGACTCTGGAGCTAGCCGGCTGAACTCTGACTGTGCTGTGACCTTGTCACAGGGCTAGCTGTGTCCCTTGTCTGAGCACTCATCACACCGTTCATGCCACTGGTGAAAATGTATCAAATACCTAAAATGTTCTGGGCCCTGGGGAGGCCATTCCTGTGTGTTACTTTACTTCAGATCTCGCCTCATTACCATTCATATGTGTTCTTATCCCTGTTTCCAAAACAAAACGGAAGTATAAACTGAGGCTTGGCCAAGTGTCAGAGCTGGGGTTAGGACCCAGGACCGTGGGCACGAAAGCCACAGCTTTCAGCCCTGTCCACGCGTGATTGGCTTCCTCAGGCAGAGCCTCACGGGTGGCTGTGAGGAAAATGGAGTCCTGCGAGAGAAGGAGCTCGCTCCCTGGGAAGCCCCGCAGGGAGCTGGCTGTCCTCCATCCTGGCTTCCCCCAGCCCGGGGGTCTATAAATACGCACTGAGTAAACGTGGATTGTGGCCCAGGAGAGAGGCCTGGAAAAAAAAAAAAACCTCCACCCTGTCTCCGAGGTAAGACAGGAAAGAAAATATTATCGTCACCCTCTGGTGGATCCAGGCCCGGCCCTGTCAAATTCTGAATCACCTGAGAGAGTCTGGTTTCGCGGCAGCCGCCGAGAAGGGTCAGGGTTCCAACCCAAACAACTTGTGCGCATCTGCTTGGAATTTATTGATTGATTTATAAGGTGCCTCCTGCCAGCCCTGAGGAGATGGACACGCCATCTCGGAGTTGCCACCCTGTGGGACAAGAGGAGAGGGGAAGGCCAGGGAAAACTCCTCTGACTGAAGCGAGGAGGCCGGCTGCGGGCCCGAGAGGTTTCCCCAGCAGCCTGGCACTGGGGCGGCCGACTAGGTGCAGCTGGGAGGAGAGGGAGCAGGGGCCTGAGGAGCCCGCCGGCCCGCCCCAGCCTCGCCGGGCTCGCTCGATGTAGTTCTGGAGAGTGCGGTCGTGGTCACACGGACGTTCGGTGTCTCCTGCTGTGGTTCCATCTCCAGGACAACACTGTGTGTTGGTGATATTATACCCAGTTTTCAGATGAGGCAACCGAGGCTCAGAGAGCAGAAGGATTTGTTGCAAGCAGCATAGTTCCCAGAGGCAGATCCTGATACTGAGGCTTGTGCTGTCGGTAGGAAGTCGAAGGGCCTTGGAAGCACCTGGCCCAGCTTGCTATCTCTGCCTTCCACTCCCTGCCCCTCAACGCATGGATGAGGAAGTCCAGGCCTGGGACCCCAGTGGCCCTCTTCCCGCTGGTTCTGCTGCCTTTGTTTTCCAGTCACCTGGTCAGGTCCTGCTTTCTTCTCCCAGTGACCTCCCTAACCACTCCCCTCTACAGTCACTGCTGGTTTTATGTCCATTGGCTCTTTCTGGACATCCCTGCTTTGGCCTCTGGGCAAGTGAACTTTTTGGGTTGGAAAGGGGCTTATGGACAGCAACCTGACCCGAAGTGGCAGTGAGAGGAGCTGGCCAGGAGCACGCAGGGGTGTGCAGCTAAGACATGGACAAAGGACTCCCTGCTCCCAGACCCCTGGGGCCTTGCTATCACTCCATACTGCCTCAGTGGCTCTGCTCGGGCTGGGAGGCAGCTAGGCTGGGGAGAGGGGAGCTCGGACCAGGTTCAGGACTGGCTTGGCCACTTCCATACTCCATGGCACTGCAGTGGCTTCCGGTTGACCCTCTGAGGGTCCATCTGTCAGCTGAGGGAGGGACCGGGACTCCTGACCAGCTGGGCCTGAGACGACCCAGAGGAAGCCTATCCTTTTGGGCCAGTATCTGTTTTGCTCAGTCTTTCCTTCCTATGGCCGACACCCATCATAGTTGCTATGATGGTAATGAGCCAGCAGGCACCCTTGCCTTTGGATTTTTGGTGTCCAGCACCAAGTAGGCCTGTAGTTATTATTTGTCAGAATGCAAAGAAACAGGGAAACCTCCCTTTCCCTAGAGATACCTTTCCTGGTCTCCCCCTGCCCTGTCCATGTGCACCGCTTCCCTCAGGTCAGGCCCTGTCTTGCACACAGCGTGGCAGTTACTGCCATCATGTGGGACCTGTCTTCACACCCAACCAGAGTGATTGCTCTAAGCCCAGAATGGATCCTGGCCGTCTCCTGCCCTCAGGATAGCATCCAAGCTGGGATCTGGCCCATGGGGGCCATCTTCTCCCATGCATGTCCAGGCAGCATCCTGGCCTTGGATCCTCTGGCCGGTCCCCCCGAGACACCAAGCTCTTTCATGCCCACATCCTGTGGTCATGCATGTCCTCTTTCTATAACATTCTTCTCTTCCCTACCTGTTGGCATATGCCTGTCCATCACTGCTTGGCATATGGTAAGTGCTCAGCAGTTTTGGTAGTTGTGGTGGTGCTCACGAGGCAGATCGCTTCCTTCCCTACAGTCACTGCAAGGCCTCTGCTGGACACGCTCTGCCCTGTGCTCTGGGCCAAGACTTGTAGGACCCTTGCAAACTGGAAATAGAGTGTCTATTCTACCTGGGAGGTCAGACTTAGTCTTGAGGGCATTATTTTGGATCCTGGCCAACATCATGGGCAAAAGTGGACAGCAAATGAAGCTCAGTTGTACTTCTCTTCCCTGAGTCTGGAAAAGTTTGATTTTGCCATCCTTGGGATACAGTCTAGATTCTTAGAACCTGGGGATGCAGGGTGGGCTTCCCTCACTCCTCATTGACACTCACAGCATTTTACCCTCAGGGACCCACTTGTAGCTCCCCAGTCCCAGACATCCTCTCACCTGTGCCCTCCTTCAAACGCTAACACTGACTCATCGTCTGTAGCTCAGTTTAAAAGCCCCCTCCTCCTGGAAGCTTCTCCTGACCTTATAGGCTGGGTCAGGCCCCTTCTTGTTCCCACCATCCCACATGGGCACTGTCAGTCAGGGAGAGACTGCATCTCAGTGTGACCCTGTGTATCCCTAGCAGCCCCCCAGCGTGGGCCACGGACCCAGCCTAGGACCAGTACAAGGCTGCTGCTCAGTGCACAGCAATAGGAATGGTCTCTCAAGCAAGAAAGGCAGAAGCTGATGGATGTGGGTGAAGCAGGAGGGCCCCTCCTGGGAAACAGAATTCTGCAGCTGCTGTCACGGTCCACTTAGCCATTCATCTAGCAACAAGAACGGGCTGGGTCCTGCAGGGCTTAGAGGCACCGGGGAAGCAGACCTGGTTCTGCCCACAAGGAACTAAAGCCGAGTTCAGGACAGTGAAGCCCCAGTAGAGCAATAGGAGAGTGACCCCGGTCCCCAGAATGCAGACTGTGAGAAAGGGGAGTCTGGAACGCACCGCAGGTACAGAGCAGTGGTAGGCAGGAAATATCAGGTGATAAGTGGGTTCGTGGACGGCCCAGCAAGCCCTTGCTGAATGACCCAGCGAGGGAGTAAGGGAAGGATTAAAGGCTGGTAAAGCAAAGCAAAACAAAACAAAAAAACAAAAACAAAGAAAAAAATAGGTAAAACTTGAGTTGGAATCGGAGGTGGAGGCACTCTGTGTGCGTTCGAATCAGAGAAGCCTGGGTGTGCATGTCCGCTGTATTCCTACATTCTGCCTCTTTTCATTTCTTCTTCTTGCCCTCTCATTCTGGCGAGGGCCTCCTTAATATATAACATTTAACATTACTTTGTAGAATATAATATAGAATATGATAGGAGTGGAAGATGGAAGACAAGGATGACGGATATCCTCGTCTGCTTCCAGCATCAAAGGGAAAGCTTTGAACTGTTTACCACTAACTGAAATTTCCTGTTGGCTTTTTGTAAATCCTCCTTATTGTATAAAGAAAGTTCCTTTCTTTTCCAGATTGGCTGGCAGTCTTCTTTTTAAATCATGAATGGAGAGTGAATTTTATCAAATGCTTTTTCTGCAATTATTGAGATGCGTATATTATTTTTGTTTTTAAATCTACTGATGTGAATAAATGACTTTTTCATGTTAAACCAATTTTGAGTTCCTTGAGTATACCGAATTTGGTAATTAATGTATTTTTTCCATTTATATACTGCTGGATTAAATTTGTTAATATTTTATTTCAAATTTTCACATTTATGTTTATGAATGAAGTTGACTTGAAATTTTCCTTCCTCATACTGTCTTTTTTGAGGTTCAACAGCAGGGTTTTCTTAGCCTATGAATTTTGGATTATTCCCTCTTCTAGTTTCTGGAAAGGTGAGAGTTAGAATTATTTCTTCCTTAAGTGTTGGGTAGAAATCACTGGAAAAGCCATCTGGACCTGAAATTTTCTTTGTGGGAAAATTTTAACCAACAGAGCCACCCAGGTGCCCCATCTTTGTGGGAAGATTTTAGAGCATTTATTCAATTACTTAAATGCCCGTAGGACAACTCAGATTTTCTACTTCTTCGCTTATCAGTTTTGGTAAGTTATATTTCCCTGGGAATGTGTCCATTTTGACTACATTTCAAAATTATTGCCATAAAGATATTTATTATAATCTCTAACCTTCTTATATTGCCTATAACAGCAAGGGTTGACAACTTTTTTATCCTTGATATTAGTTAGTTATTCCTGCTCCATCCCTCTTGTGATCTGCCAGTTGTCAGTCTTACTCATCTTTTCAAACAACCAACTTGAGGACTAATTTATTGATTTCTATTGTATGTGTGGGCTCATGTGTGTATATTTTCCATATTGTGATTTCTGCCCATATCTTTATAATTTCTTTCTGCTTTATTTTGTTCTTGAAATGGATATTTAACTCATTAAAATCTCAACACTTCTAACAAACTCACTGGGGACTTTGAAAACCATGATTTTTCTTAAGTACGGCTTTAGCAACATTGCATGAGTTTTGATATGTAGAAGTTCATTATCAGTCAGTTCAAAATATTTTGTCGTTCCCATTGTGTCTTTGAGTCACGGTTAATGGGACACGTTTCTTAATTTCTAATCCTATGAGATTTCGAGTTCTCTCTTACAGTGTGGTCAGAGAACTTGTTCGGTTCATTTCAGTCCTTTGAAATTTACTGAGAGTTGGTTTTGTGGCCCAGTTTTGACTGTGGACCCTCTTCTCACTTTCTCAAGGATAACACCACTCTGGCAATTCTCTCTTCTTCCCTGTATCCATTCTTGCCTCCCTCCCAGCTCCTTGCCATCCGCCTACAAGCCTGCTGTTATTTCTGACATCTTTTAAAAGACCAAAGCAGAATCTTCTCCTGACAGCATAGCCATCTCCAGTCTCTTTCTCTTTTCCTTCCCATCTGCCTTAGCCTGGCTTCCCCTGAAGGTGGAGATTTGCATGTCTGGTACAGGTAGTTTCCTTGGGAGGCGATTCCAGGGAGCCTGAGAGCCGGAGGAGTGAAACAGGGCTGTGGGGAGGGGGTGCGTCAAGAGCGCCTTCCACAGGCATCCTGGAGGGCTGTCAAGGACGAAGTGTTTATTCATGGGCGCCCGCGCCCACTGCCCAAGGGTGCTCCAGAGCCTTCCCCCCTTCCCACGGGAGTGTTGGGTGTGTGAGGTTGCATGGCACACGCTTGTGTTGTAGGTGGTGCTGGCATCCCTGTCTGAGGCCCGCACAGGGCCAGCGCCTGGCCAGCATCTGGCCCCTGCAGCAGTGACCGTAGTCAGAGGCAGCCGGGGCGGGGAGGAGTGTGGAAGGAGCATGAGACAAGCCCGAGGATGCGTTGTCGCAAACTGGAAGAGCTGCGTGTGCTCAGCCTCTCGGTTTCTCTCCTCCTGTTCCTTCATGAATGATCTCCAGCCAGCCCCTCCCGCCCCCCCAAGCAGCCCTGGTCCAGGTTTCTAGAGGCTTCCATGTGGCCAGATCCAGGGGACAGCTCTTGGTCGTCACTTCAGTTGTCCTCTCCGCAGCCTTGGATGTGGTGGGTCACTCTCTGCTCTCTGAAACAGTTCTTTCTCCCAGCATCAGGACACCACGCAGACTGGTTTTCCTTCTACGTCTCGGCCACCCCCGCCCGCTCTCTCTGACCTCTGAACACCAGTGTGCCCATGCCGAGTCCTTGGATGGCTTGCTTTGCTGGTTATGCTTCCTCCCTTGGTGGTCTCATCTGTAGCGCTGTCTCTGGCCCCCACACTCCAGACCTGGCAATCAAGCTGCTCTTCAGCATCTCCATTCCTGGTCAAAAAAGACCAAGACAGACCTCCTGAGAGTCTCCCTGACACCAGGTCCTTTTCTTGTGTTTCTCATCCCCATAAGTGGCAACTCCATTCTCCTAGGTCTTGAGGCTGCAAAACGGACTCTTCTTTTTCTTGCGTTCCATATAGGTGCTCTGTTGATAGACCCTGATGCCTCCACGCTCACCACCGAGCCCCAGTCTAGCTCCTCCGTCAGCTCACTGTCGCTGGTTTCTGTTTCCGCCTTTGCCCCCTCAGCCCAGCGGCCTCGGCAATCCGTTAAAGCAGTGCTTTGCAACCAGAGCCATTTTGTCCCGTAAAGAACACTTGGCAGTGTCCGAAGACATTCTTAGTTGTCACAGCTGGGTGCATGTGTGTGTGGGTGTGTGTGTGCGCATGCTTGCTACCGAGGATTCTGCCCTGTAGAGACAGCCCCCCAGGACAACGAGTTATCCAGCCCCAAGTGTCAGTAGGGCTGGGGTTGAAAAACCCTGTGTTGAAACATCTATAATGTCATTCTTCTGCCGGAAACCCACCCAAACAAATCATGTCATCCCGATGTGGAGATAAAGCAAGATCTGTATAAAGCGCCGTGAGACTCTACATGATACGCGCGCGCGCACACACAACCGCCTCCACACACCTCCCTTATTACTCTAATCTCGGCTCCTCCTTCGTGCCCTCAGGCTTTCTCCTCTCTAGCCACACTGGTTTGCAGCTGATTCTGGAACATGTTCGGTCACTTGCTGCCTCAGGGCCTGGGCACTGGCTGTTTCCTCTGCTTGGAATGTCCTCTTCTCTGGGCCCTGACATCCCTCAGCTCTGTCCCCCTCCTGCTTCAGGTCTTTAGGCAAAGGGCACTTCTCCGTGAGGCCTTCCCTGAAAATCCTATATAGAAGTGCCTTTCCCAAATATCCCCTCCTGTTTTATTTTTCTCCTTTACCACTGACATTCTACGTTGTTTATTTTGTTTATTTCGCACCCCCCTTTGGAAGGTGTGTTGCATAAGAGCAGAGGTTGTTACCCGTATTACTCCCTGCTGTATTCCTAGCACTTAGAATAGTCCCCAATGCACAGCAGGTGCTCAGCAGCAATGTGATGAATGAATGATGAATGAATAATGTTCGGTAAAGCGTTAAGTACATACATGTGATATTTGTGATTATTATTACGCTATGGCGCTACTAAGGGAGATGGTAGAAATTCTGCCATGAGGTCTTGAAAAAAATAACACAGATGGGGACAATTGGTTAACTATTTGGGGAAAAAAATAAAGTTAAATCCTCACCTACATTATCCTGCAAAATACATTCCAGATGGATTAAGGAGTTAAGTGTGAAAAATGAAGCCACACAAAAAATTAGAAGGTATTATAGGGAGATATTTATCTTATGTCTGGCTTTACATAAAGCCCACGAAAATGATCTCAACCAAAGACTGTTACATTATGGGACCATGTGAAAACTTAGAACACTTTTATGTGTAAAAATTTATAAACAATAATAAAAGACAGTCAACAAAGTGAGAAGAGCACTTGCCACAGAGAGCAAGCCTGATGTCTTTAATACATAATAAAGCCACCCCAAAATATAAGAAAAATGGAGAAAGGACAGGAACAGGCCTTTGACAGAAGAAGAAATATAGTTAGCCAAAAAGTATTTTCAGTTATTTGCTCCCATTGGCATTAAACTCCAAATAAAAACAAAATATCATTTCGGTCTCGCAAATTAGCAAACACAAAGGAAATCTGTTCCTCCTTGTTGCAGTATGCAGTGAAATTGGCCGCCCCCCCAGGCACTGGTGTGAGTGTAAATGGGACGGTCTTCCTGGAAGGCAGTCTGACAATATGTTCCACGATCCCGGAAAATATTCTGTCTCTCTGACTCAGGAATTCCTCCTTTTGGAAGTCATCCTTAGGAAGCATTCAGAGGTCCAGACAGTGATTTATGTTTAGAAGTGCTCATTATAGCATTGTTTGTAACAGTAAAAAATTGGAAACAAACTAAATGTCTAACGGGGGAGAAATGAAGCAAATGAAAGCGCAATCCTGTGATGGAGTACTATGCAGCCATTCAGAAGGGGGTTTTCAAAGAAGCCTTTGTGACAAGGGGAAAGTGCTTGTGATTTGTGTAACAAATATGAAACAAATGTCAGTTTGTAATAAGATGGTAAACATTTGTATATGTGTTTGCATGTGTGTACACATGTCTGTATACAGACACGGTTGCACACATAGGTGTGATGAAAAAAAAAAGAGCCTATCAAAATCTAAGCTGACAGATGAGATTATGGAATTATTTTTAATTTTTGAAGATTTTCCTCCAAAAATGCACCATAGAGGAGCATGTACAGCTAGCCACAAATACATCTCAAGGGAAAACCCAAGGCTCGCATATTGAACGATCTGTGATGGTTTTCTCAAGGCTGTGTGTGTGCTCAGAGGAAAGGACAAGAAGGCTCTCCAGGCTTTCTAGAGCTCCCTCCCCTCATGGAGATTGCATTCAGGTGGGACAGCCAGTGAGCAGAGACATGATATGGAGGTAGTGGCATGTGCTGGGAAGAAAAATGGAAGCAGGTGAGGGGAGAATGAGTGATGGGGTCTGGGGGAGGGCAGGGAAGGCCTCTCACGGGAAGTGAGAGCTGCGTGACAAGAAGCAGCCATCCCTGACCTACCTGTCTGGGGCCACACACATATCAGGTGGAAGAAAGAGCTAGTGCAAAGGCCCAGGAGGAGGAATGAGCTGCCACTGTGGAATGGGGCCAGCGTGTCCGCAGCGCAGTGAGGAGAGTACAACCAGGAGCCTGGGATTCTTCTCCTTCTCCTCCTATCTTCAGGGGAAGACCTGCTCTCCAAGACCATCTCATGACTCCTTTGTTTCCAGAGCACCATTCTGAGCAGGCACTGGGCCAGGAAGGGAGGCTAGAGGGAGAACTAGAAAGAGGACTTCAGGTGCCAAACTCAGGGGGTAGCTGGGGTCGGGGGTGACTTATTCATGGGGCTCACAGAGGGATGTCATTCATGGGATCTTATTCATGGGAGAGGAGATCTCCAGGGTTTCAGGGAGGAAACATTTAGGCCTTGAAAGATAAGTAGGAATGAATCGGCCATGTTGAAGTACGTAGAAGGACATTTCAGGAGAGGGAAGAGCATAAAGCGGGGGGGTAGGGTAGGGGTGCCCATTCAGGGCATAACAGGGGAATGTGGCAAATCACTGTTAGGCCAGGACTGGATGAGTATCGGGGATTGTGAATGTATGTGCATGTGGTTCTGGCAGACCAGAGCAGAGAGGTGGTTTGGAGCCAAGCAGTTTGCAGGGCCAGGCCAAAGAGGTGAGACTCTCTGCCCTTGAGGATTGGTGGCCAGACGCTAGGTAGGGCTGGCACCAGGCTGGCTGCGGCAGGATTCTCTGGAACCTTCATAGAAATACATCTTCCCAGCCCACATCCCCTGAGATTCTGATCTCATTTGTCCAGGGCAGGACCCAGAGGGATTTGTCAAATCCCCGGGGTGATTCTGCTATGCCAGAATTTGGAGCCCACTGCCATGGATAAGGAGTTCCTGAGGAGCATAAATAGGGAGAGTTGGGGGCTCTGTCCTCTGCCCTGGGAGCCCTCCCCGGTGATGGCCCTCTCTGGCCTCTCGGGGTATTGTTCCCTGTTCCTGTATTTGAACCCTTGGTCATGAAGTCCAGCCTGTCCATGCATTCTGCACAGCTGGCCATCTGAAGCTCAGCACATAGTAGACTGCACTATCCTGGCCCTGTTGGCGACTGGGGTGGGGCTCTGATGGTGCAAAGTGCGGTGGCTGGCTGCACACCCCACTTGATCAGGGCTGAGCGGCTTCACCTTCTAAGCCTCAGGTTCCTTGTCTGGTAGGTGGGGGTAACTCTTCCTCCCCCCTAGGGTCGATAAGGTTAAATGAGTATACAAAGCAGCTGGTCCTTAAGCTCTGAGTAAGCTCTCTGTGGGCACTGTGTCTGGTTCATGGTTCCATCCCTGGTGCTGGCACAGAGTGGGCAGCATCAGAACTGTGTGTTGAATGAATCAGTGAGGCGCTCTAAAATACTAGCTTCCTTCCCTTGTCATTCCCCTGCCCTTTGGTGGATGTAATCCTGGTGTTCAGGTGCTGGGGCATCAGGGAATTCAGTGAAAACAGCATTGATCTTCTCCTGTATGGCCATGGCAGATGTAGCAGGATGAATAGGGTCATATTTGTTTGAGGCAAGCCCTCTGGGGATCAGTAAGGGAAACACAAAATGCTGTAATGCATGGTATGCTCTAGAAGGCAGGGATCCAGGCCAGGTCCTGGCATGATCGTGAGCTCAGGAAAGGACCACTGAAGGTACCCCAGGTAGAGAGTACGGGAAGGCTGAAATGACCAGTGGTGGGCAAATACACAGGTCTCTTGGGGAGTGGGCCCCTCGGGGTGCTGGAGCTTATGTCCTTGTGGTCTCTCTGAGATCTTCTGCTCTCACCTTGGGCCATCTCTTTTCCTATATCCTGTTGGGTGGGAAGAACAGAGCTTTAGACTTAGGGAGGAGAAGCTGTATGGCTTGAAACAAGATCTCTTGGAGTGTCTTAGAGTCAGTCCCTCCTCTTCCATAACGTGGGAACAATATGGTGTCCTTCACATGGGTACATTGTGGTTGACATAAGACAGGTCATGCCAAGCCCAGTGCCTGGCACACAGCAAGTACATAATTAATGCCAGTCTTTACGTCCCTCTGCCCTTCCTGTCCCACCTCTTTTCTGGTTGACAGTCAGCCTTGGGAAGTCCCCAGTGGGTTTCCCAGCCAGGCGCATTGGCCTTACATTCTGCTATCTCTTCAAGATAATAAATACGAACAAAACCGAAATCCATTATTAGCTTCTTCTAGACTGTCTGCATGATTTATGGCTTCAAAGTGTCTCTAGTTAATCTGTCGAAAGGGATTTTAAATTTCATCCGTCTTCCCTGCTGGCAGCCTCCTCTACCTTGAATTCAGCTTTTGACATGTCTAGTACCGGGGTCCCATTTTAAAAACATTTACAGTGGGCCGGCAAGGGAAAAAAAAAAATCAGAGATGGAGCAGCAAGCAGGAGGCTCAATTTGGCACATCTGCTTTTAATTCTACGCATCTCCAAAAGTGCAAATAACTTGAAAGTTCGCCCAGGGAAGAGATCCGCTGTGCCCACGAGGGCTGCCTTAGGTGACTTTAAAGGAGAGAGGGATAATTACTGAAAATGAATTGTCACTGAAATAGAACCCTCCCGATCGGCCGGGCTGACCATCTGTTGCTCACATGTGCCCGCGGCTCTCTGAGCCTCCCCCCTCCCAGGCCTGCAGAGCACTCAGCGCTGGGGTTTTCTTAACCTCTGCCTCCCAGGCCGCTCAGGTAATTGTTCAAGACTCATGCCAACTGGGGGAGTGGCTGCACAGTTCCAGCGTGTGGCTGTGGTCGCAGGACCTGGTGTTCAGGCACAGGCAGGAACTGCCCAAAATTCAGTTCAGCAGATGTAGGCAAGGGCCCTGTGACCAGCAGGCCCTGGAAGGAGGGTGTGTGTGTGTGTCTGTGTCTGTGTGTGTATGCACATACATGCCCATATGCATTTGCACAGAGCACTCTACAGTTTACAGTTGCCCTTCTGCGCATATCCTAGGTGGTGAGGTTGAATTGCAGTCATCTGTTTATTCAGTGACGATGTATTCAGCCCCTGGATATGCAGGCCAGGCCCTGTGCATGGTGCTGTTTGTGGAGATGAATCAGCTACAGCCCTGGACTCTGGCTCTAGTGGAAAGAGAAGGTCTACAGCTCCGAGGGAGCTGAACAAGGGTGTCCAGTCGGGTTTTACTGGGGAGGCATCATTTAAACTGGGCCCTTTGGGGTTGGTGCATGTGACAGGTATTTGCCAATTCCTATTGTGAGCCAGGCCATGTTCTCTGACATGGGAGATGATCAAAAGAGACCCAGGTCCATACCCTCAGAGCATAGAAAATCAAAGATGTGAGCAAAAATACAAGACGCTGTTAACACTGCGTGCCATAAAGATGGTTAAAACAGGACGGGGCCGTGAGGCTCCCAAGGCATCAAGGAAGGCTTCCTGGAGGAGGCAACATTTCATTCATGTTGAAACTTGAATGGTGACAAGAAACTGCTCTATGGACATGGGAGAAGAAAGGCCAGAAAGTGCAAAGCTTCTGAGGTGTGTTTGAGAGCAAGGCAGGTGTCTTGGTTGGTTCAGGCTGCTGGAATGAAGGAAGATACGGTGGACATTTACATACAGTCCTGGAGGCTGGAAGTCCCACATGCAGTGTGTGGTGAGGGCCCGCTTCTTGGTTCACAGATGGCTGTCTTCTCACCGTGTCCTCTCACGGAGGAGAGCAAGAGAAGCAAGCTGCCTGCTGTTGCTTCTTGTAAGGGCACTGATCCTATCCATGAGGCCCCAGACTCTTGGCCTCATGTAATCCTCAATACCTCCCAGAGGCCCCTTCTCTAAATATACCATCACATTGGGGGTAGAGTTTCAACATGTGAATTTTGGGGGGACACAAGCATTCTGCCCATAATAGTGGGTGTACCAGGAACAGAGCAATGAGGGACTAATAAGAAGGCAAGGAACTTCACCTGATCAGGAGTCCTCTGGACTCAGGTGGACGACCATCAGACCTGGGGGATGGGGACCACTGAAGAAGGTTTGAAGCAGAGGTAGGGTGAGGTGGCAGTGTTCAAAACCTGTAACTACTGGGCTGTCCAGGTCAGACCTGGCTGGAGCTCCAGAGAGGGGTGTGGGAGAGGCTGCCTCCTAGGGGACATTACTGCTTGTGTCTGTTGTTTGTTTATTTGAGCCACCTATGATTGGATCAATGACCCCACTAGCTGCAGTAATGGGAACTTCAGTATTTGGCCAGGATCCGGTCATACCAGAGGTGTGGGCTTGGAGTGGTGGAAGCTAGACCTTGGCGCCATGCCCTGCCCCCTTTGCCATTCCCAAGAGCAGCCCCTACTCTCAGCCTAGTGGTTCCACCAGGTTAGTGCATCCATTGTTGTGAGCAGCTGGAGAGGGGAATGCCAGTGGGACTGGGTCAGTTCTCGCTCCAGCTCTAAGGTCACTCAGCCTGGCATCTGGGAGCCCACCCAGATCTCTGTGAGGGAAGGTGGCTCCACTTCTGATGGGAGAGGCAGTCATGGGCAGGCAGGTGTGAGCCTTTCAAAGGCAGCCTTGTGGTTCCCTGTGCCCCGACCTGTCCCCCTGTGTGGGGCTCTGGGCCTGGCCTAAAGCCTGCACATGTCTACACAAATAGATTGATGGGAATAGTGGTTTGTGAATAAATAGGCCTAGGTTTAAATCAGTTTCTTCTCAGCTCTTAAATCAGAGCTTCTCATTTTCTCATCTACAAAATGGAGAAAACCTGACGATTAAATAAGATTTTGCTTATATAGCATCATGCCCGGCTCCTGGCACACAATAGAGCTTACCCTGTAGTGGTAGCATATCCCAGACAAAGAGCGAGGACTGGGACCGGGGGAATCCTCTCTAGGCTAGGGAGAAAGGAATGGTAATAGTAGGTGCACAGTTAATATTTGAATAAATATCCAAGTGAATGAAGAATGGAGGGATAATATGGCTTGCATGTTGGAATTTGGTCCAGACCTGGGCCAAGTGATAAATCTGTGGCTCTATCCTGATAGAGGAGAGAGTTCAAGGTTACTAAAGGGCCCACAAGGCACTACTTGCTCCAGCCCTGTTCATCTTACTTCCTGGGCCTCTTGGTCCTATGTCTGAAAACTCAAAAGCCTTCCAACAGCCTGTTGCTGTTGCGCGTCTCTGGCTGGATGGTGGTATATGGACTTTTGATGCTCTCCTTGCCCTGTGTTTCTGGAAAGCGATCTTTTAGGATTTAGCTCCAGAGTCATCTCCTATAGGAGGTTTTTCCGACTCCTTCCTGCTCGCAAGCTAGAAAAGAACTTAACACCGGGTGGATACCCAGGCCTGATGCTGCTGGAAGATGGGCTTTCATTTTGGTTTCTCTTTAGAGCTGGCCAGCCGGAAGACAGTCCTTCAGTGGGTGTCCAAGTGCCAACATACCAACACGCCAGTGTTTCTAGAACCACAGCTCCCCCCGTTTTATCTTAATCTCCCTGAGGACTACAAGTGTCAAGCCTCTTCGCCTCTTCTCGTGTGCATGTTGGCATATGCAGGTCTTTTTTCGAGCACGGTCTTTTCAAGTCCTTTGTCCATTTTTCATTTGCACTGTCTTTCCTTCTATTACCAAATTGTATGAGTTCTTTAGATATTCCGGATACAAGTCTCATTAGAGATATGGATTGGGAATATTTTCTCCCATTTCCTATCTTGCCTTTTCAGTTTCTCAATGGTGTTTTTCAAGAACAAAGATTAACTTTGAAGAAGTCTGGTTTATCAATTTTTTCTTTTCTGTGTCTTGCTTTTTGTGTTTTCTAGGAAACCTTTGTCCCAAGTGGTGCGTTCTTCTAGAAGTTTTATGGCTTTAGCTCTAACTTTTGGTTGATAATGCACTGTGAGTTGATTTTTGTCCTTGAGGTGAGATAAGAGTCAAGGTTGTCTTTCCCATACAGTTACTTGGTTTTTCCAGAAACATTTGCTGAAAAGACTTCTTTCTCATTCGTTTGTCTTGGCACTTTGGTAAAAAAAAAAAAAAATGTTCATAGTAGTGTGGGTTTATCTGTAGGCTCTCTATTTTTTTAAAAAAATTTAATTTATTTATTTGACAGAGAGAGAGATGACAAGAGAGGTGGGAACACAAACAGGGAGAGTGGGAGAGAGAGAAGTGGGCTTCCTGCCGAGCAGTAAGCTGGATGCAGGGCTCAATAGTGAATTAGGACCCTGGTCTCATGACGTGAGCCAAAGGCAGATGCTTAAGGACTGAGTCACCCAGGTACCCCTGTGGATTTTCTGTTTGTTCCAAGGATCTATATGTCTCTTCTTACACCACCATCACATTATCTTAATGATGACTTTAGATTTAGAAAAAACCTTGAACTCAAATAGTCTAAATCCTCTGACTTGTTCTTCATTTTTAATGTTTTTGGACTATTCTAGGTTCTCAATATTTTCATCTGTATTTTAGAATCAACTTGACAAATTTTGCCAAAAAGCCTGCTGGAATTCTTATTGAGATGGCATTAAATTTGTAGTTGATTTAGATAGAATTGACATCTTAACAATGTTGACTCTTCCATCTCTGAACTTGGTATCTCTTCCCATTTTTTCAGGTCTTTTTAACTTTCTGTCAGTGGAATTTAATAATTTTCAGGGTAAAGGGTCTTACACAACTTTTGCTAACTTTGTTCGTAAGCATTTTATGTTTTTTTTTATGTGATTATGTTACTGTGTTCCAAGAAACCTTTGCCTGTCCCAAGTCGTGCTTTCTTCTAGAAGTTTTATGGCTTTAGCTGTAATTGGATTATTCCTTAAATTCCATTTTTGCATTATTTCCTCAGTATATAGGATTATAATTTATTTTTATATGTTGACCTTGTATCCTGTGACATGGCTGAGTTAATTTATTCTAAGTTTTTGATTTCGGAGATTGCTTAGGACTTTCCATGTAAACAGTCATGTCATCAGGGAATAAAGAGTTATGCTTTTTCTCTTCTTATTTTCATGCCTTGTCTAATTGCACCAGCTAGGACCTCTAATAAAATGTTGAATAGAAGTGATGAATATGGACATCCTTACTTTGTTCCCAATCTTAAGGAAAAGCATTCAGTTTTTTGCCATAAAGCATGGTATTAGCTATAGTTTATCATTGATTTTGTGTCATTGAGGAAATTCTTTTCTATTGGTGGTGTGCTGAGAATTTTTATCATGAATAAGTATTTTTTTTTTTTGCACCTGTTAAGCTCATTATATGACTCTTCTTTATCCTTTCGATTTAGTGAATTAGGTTGATTGATCTGGAACATTGCATTCTGAGGACCTCACTTGGTCATGATGAATTATCCCTTTTATATATTACTGGGTCTGATTCATTAATTTGCTAAGAGAATAGATAACCAATTTGATACACTTTAACCATAAATAGGAAATTTTAAAGAAAAAACTGAGGCGTGATTTAAAAACCATAAAAAGTGCTAAAAGATGGTTAAAGTAAAGAACACCCTAAGAAGTCGTGTCCACAGCCCTGTCACAGTTGTGTGTTGCTAGAGAGAAACAAACTCAAGTCAATAGGTTTCTCGAGAAATTAGCAAAAGAATCCCTTACCAAAAAAAAAAAAAAAGTAAGTTGGCAAAACAGAAAATGGTATAAAATAATGATATTTTAAAAATGTGTGCTGGTTTCCTGAGGCTGCTGTAGCAAATTACCACAAACTTGGTAGCTTAAAAACAAGGGACATTTGTTCTCTTTAGAGTTCTGGAAGGGTCTGGCACCAAAGTGCTAGCTTTGGAAGCTCAAGGGAAGAATCTGTTCTTCGCCTCCTTCAGCTTCTCGGGGCTGTTGGCATTCTGTGGCTTGTGACTCCACTGCTCCAGTCTCTGCCTTTTTGGGTGTATTGTCTCCTTTCTCTCTGTTGTCTCTCATAAGGATGCTTCTCATCGGCTTTGGGGCCCACCGGCATAATCCAGGAAGATCTCCCCATCTTAGCTTCAGTTCAACTGCAAAGACCCCTGTTCTCATGTCACATTCACATGTTCCAGGGATTTGATGTCGACTTAATGTTTCAGGACCCCTCTTTAACCTACTGTACAGTGAAACTTGAAGGTTGCCAGTATGAAACAGTGATATTTGATTCCTGATAATGAAATGAACTGAATATTCACTAAGGAGACGAATTCAACTATGATCCTTGATTTTGATCAATGTAATACTTTTAAAAATGCTACTCTGAACTCAAAATGAGAACTTACTAACTCAACCTAAAACCGTCTCCTCCAACCCAAATTGTCGTCTTTATACATGGTTAAAACAAACAAGTTTGGGGTAGCTGTTTGGGTAATTTGGGAATACAGCCATTTGGCGGAGTAATTTGTGGCTATTTGGCTTATGATGAATTGGTCATTTGACACGTTGATTTTTGGCCAGTTGGCTCTTGGAGAATTGATGTTCATCAAGTTGGACCGCCTCCCACATGGGCCCGGGTCTTGATGTGTGGGGCCAGGCTGTGAGGCCCCCGTGGGCGCCTGGCAGGCTGAGTGCCTGGTCCAGGATTCAAAGATCATCTTAGATGGGGAGGGGAGAATCCCAGAAGACCTGGCTGTCCCCCAGCCTTGGCCACCGCTTCATTCTGAGACCCTGATCCAAGTGATTTGGGAGCTAAGGATAATAATAATGGAATGAGAATGACCTTTTATTGACTGTGTGCTGGGCTCTGAGCTAAGCGCCTGTGGGCATTTGACCCTCCCAGCCAGCATGTGCAGCAAGCATGATTGTTCACATTTTTACAGATAAGGGAAGGGAGGCTCAGAGAGCTTAGGTTATCTGACCATGGCCACGCTGGCAGATGAGTGGCAAAGTGAGGATTCCAGACCAGGTAGCTCATCTGTCTCTAAAGCCCGTGCTATTAACCACTTGGCCTGGACGGATCAGGTGTAGTCCTTGTCTTCAAGCTGTTGCGGGTGCTGTCAGCTCATTCAAAAAGAATTTCTGTGGGCCTCACTGTGGCCTGCCAGGGAAGCCTTTTCCTGTTTCTCCAGATGAGGAAACTGAGGCCTGGACAGGTTGTGGGATTTATGGAAGGTCGCCCCGCTGATCAGCGTCAGCTGGGATTGGAGCCAGATGGGGCCTCATTCCCCCTCTCTGGGCGACCTCTGCCTCCAGTCTGGCTCCTGGATTTCCCCGCTCCTTTGTGTCCTTTGTGGTGTCTCTGAAAGTGGGACAGACTCCTGAGGCCTCTCTGTCTTCCAGCTCTCCTTGTTTATGTCCACGTTAATGGGCCTTTGCAGGCTGGTCCAGCTGTCGAGGGTGAGCCAGCGAGCCACCTGGAGCTGCGTCTGCCCCAGAATGTTTACGGTGCGCGGAGCCGAAACGAAACAACATCCATCTTGTTGACTGCTCCCAAACACTGCACTCATTCACGGCCGGCCTGCTGACAGGGTCCCCGTGCTTGGCAGCGAGCTGCCACAACTCACCCGGCAAAACCTGGCAGCAAGCAGGCTGAGGAGGAAGCAGGCGGGCTTTGGGGAACTCATGTCCTAAGCCCAGGCCCTCTGCCCATTTTCTGTCCACCCTGTTCTCCAGCCAGATGCGTGCGTTAGGATGGGACATGATGACGTCAGGGCTGGCCCAAAGAAACGATGCCAGGGCACTGAGCTGGCATCAGAAGCACGGGTCAGTGCTAGCCATAGGCTTCAGGGAGGCCCAGGGAGACCAGCTCTGTAACCGTGAGGTGCCGAACAGTCGAGGCAGGCAGTTACTGGCAGCCCGGCCTCCTGCAGGGAGCCGGGGCTTGACCCCAGGCAGAATCCCCACACGGTCCTCATCGCCTTCCGAGCTCTTCGCCTCTCCAGTGGGGTGAATGATGACCTCTGTCTTGCAGAGCTGATGGGAGAATCTTTGAGATACACTCAGTTGTTCCTATAAACATCTCCTCTCTTCCAGGCTGCTAAGGAGAGTGTTACCCCTCCGGCTGCCTTTAAGAGGTAGAAGGGAGGCGCCTGGAGTGAGGGCCTCATGGGGACTCCAGAGAACTGCGTCTGATCCTGATGTGGCCATTGTTGTGTGAACTTGGACAAACCCCTTGCTCTCTGTGGGCCCCAGTCTCCCTTTTCTGTAAAACAGAAGGCTGAGATTAGATTATCTTTCCAATAGAAGTGTTAGTGTGTTTTAGCCCTGACACTTTACCTCAGAATGACTGAGGTTTATGCCTCTTAGGATGTGTATGTGTTCTCCATGGGAATGGCTTCCCTGGGCCTGGGGGAGTCTGTGAGTGGGCATGAGATGGCCACTGTAAGCCCAGCCAGGGGATTCTTCCATGCCTGGAATCATCAGCCCTGGGGCAAGTCCCAGGCCAGCTTGTTTCTAAGTGTGTTATTCAGGAGAAGTCATTTCACCTTCCTGGGCCTTGGTTTCCTTACCTGTAAAATGGGCTAATTGATCTATCTAGCAGGAACGTTGAGAGGCTTCAGGGAGGCTCAGGGAGACCATCTCTGTAACCGTGAGGTGCTGAAACATTTAGCACAGTGCTCTGCCTGACCAGGTGTGGACATGGCTTATGTCACACAGTGAAGGCTGCAGGAGGGGGACTGCCGGCCTTCCTGGGAGCAGCTAATCACATAGGAGAGGGTGGCAAAGTAAGGGAAGGCTTCATGGAGGCAGTGGCCCTGCTGGAGAGAGGATAAGGGAAGGAATGTATGCTCCCTCATTCTTGGGGGTGGGGGAGCACTTCAGTCCCAGCACTGATCCATCTGATGCCTTTTTCTATTTAAAGGTCCATGTTGGTCACCAGACTATGGGCTCCTGAGGGAGTACCAGTGTCTGTCTCATTTCCGTGTCCAGTGCCCAGGCCTGGTACACAGTAGGAATGTGGGGAGAGGGTGTGGGAAGGAAGAGACAGATAGGTGCTGTTTTCATTGCATTCCAGAGAAAGCTTTGGGTTCCTTTGGGAAGTGGCAGGCCTGTAGGTAGTGAGGAGCCCTGAGTGTTAGGACCTGGGGCGGTGGGGGAGACTTGGCTCCTGTCCAACACCAGCTCCTCCTCTGGGTCATGAGGCCTTTCTTTTTTTTTTTTTTCTTTTTTTTTCTTTTATTTATTTGACAGAGAGAGAGAGAGATCACAAGTAGGCAGAGGCAGGCAGAGGGAGAGAGGTGGAAGCAGGCTTCCCGCTGAGCAAAGAGCCCAATGCGGGGCTTGATCCCAGGACCCTGAGATCATGACCTGAGCTGAAGGCAGAGGCATAACCCACTGAGCCACCCAGGCGCCCCCTGAGGCCTTTTGACTGCGGATTCTGTATGGCTCTCTGGGCCTAGAACACGAACATTTAGAAGCACTCCAGTGCACTTTGCTTATCTTTTAGGAAAGGAAACTGAGGCCCAGGGACTGGAAGCTGCCCCAGGATATGTGGGGAATCTTCAGGAAAGCCTAGAACGCTGGGCTCTGCTTCCCTGCCCCAGGGGGTCTTTCCTCGGACTCTTGACCTGAAATGTGAGAAAGGGGGTAAGCAGGGGCCGCTGGACCAAAATACACAGCATCGATCGTTTATTTTGAATGTGAACCTGTCTGCCCCTCCCCATGGAATTCGTGAAATGTAGCCTCATGGGCAGACTTTCTCTTCTGCAGGCCCAGCAGCCAAGGGCATCCTTGAGTGGGCTGTCCTCATCAGCTGCACTCCCTAGAGAACCTTCCGCACAGCCCAGAGCAGAGCCCCTGCTAGGCCAGCCCTACGTCCACATACACCTTTACCCCCTCGCACAGGCTGGCTCAGGTTTGGAATGAAAACACTGAGAGGTGCTGCTTCCCAGTCCCCCAGACACATCGGACACGCGGAAATGTCCGCGATGTCTCCAACCCCCATCTCTTGGGGAAAATCCATGGGGTTCAGCCAGTAAAGCTGTAATGGCTGGAGTGAGGTCTGCCCCAAGGGCTGCATCTTAGAGAAAAGGCTTCTTGTCTCCCTTGGCTTTCTAGATCTATCTTGGCCTCATTCATGGATGTATTCTTGTCTGGTTTGTTCTTCAAACTTCCACATGAGCCACACAACAGAGTGCACAGGGGAACTCTGCCAGGGGCACAGGCTGTGGGGGCGTGGGGGTGCAGAGGGGAAGTAGTGAGGGCCTGTGTTGGGGGTAGACAGCAAGGGCTCAAGGGCATAAAGAATTGGGCAGGTCCTTGAACAGTTGGGCACCACTGCAGCAGGGAGTGAGTTGGGAGCCGGCAGGGCTAGAGCAAACAGAAGGTGGACAGTCTTGTTTTCCTGGCTTAGAGAGTCAGAGGCTATCTTGTGGGTAGTGGGGGCTGAGGAGGGTTAGGAACAAGGGGAGGCTGGTCGGACTTCTGTGCTTTGGAAAGAGCACCCGGAGTGGAGGAATCGCATTCAGGAAGGAGGGGAAGCTGTCCTTCAGGAGAAAAACGGTGGTAGTTTGAAATGAGGCAAAGGTGGGGAGGCATGGGAGGACCAAGAGTGGTTAAGTGGAGGACTAGGGGCTGAGGGAGAGGAAAGAGCTGAGTTGGGGAACATTGCAGGTAAAGAGGAAAGTTTGGGGTGGGGGGGAAGGGTGTGGGGATGTGAGCATGGTTGCAAGGTCTCAACCCCCCAGCCTCTGCTGATCACCAGGGCTTGCACCTGCTCTCTCTGGCCTGTCTCTCTCGGGGCTTCCCAGAGTCAGCCTGGCACACCCCACCTTGTACCCTCAGCCCCCTTCCCTGGGGACCCGCCTGGAACCATGTGCCTGCCTTCTCATGGGCCTTTCTGGGCTCAGGGCTATGTGTCTCTGAGTCCAGAAGCAGACCCCGAGTCTCAAAGACATCAAGACACGGGCCGGCCCTCGGTGTGTCTCAGCACCATAGAGTCGGACACACTTGGCCTCATGGCTCTCCTGGACTAGCCTCACTGTGTAACTGTTGAGGAGACCTCGCTTTCCCTGTCCGAAATCTGAGTTGTCCGGGGTCCGGGTTTCACATCAGTGCTTCCTTTTTCTAACAAGGTCCATTTTGTCCTGCCTCCTTTACTCTTCTCAAATGAAATCCATAGATAATGTAACCTGCTTGCATCCAATTTTTTTTTAATTCCATCTAATGTTTTAGTTGTGTCATAAAAAAGAAACAAGGGACGTCTGGGTGGCTCAGTCGGTTGAGCGTCTGCCTTCAGCTCAGGTCACGATCCCAGAGTCCTGGGATCGAGCCCCACGCGGGGCTCCCTGCTCGGCCGGGAGTCTGCCTCTTCCTCTGCCCCTCACCCTGCTCATGCTCTCTTTCCCTCTAATAAATAACAAAATCTTAAAAAAAAAAAAAAAAGGAAGAAACGAAAGGGAAGTAATTCCTGAGTGACACGTAATTCCCTGTATGAGCCGAGGCACGACTCTCCAGAGGCGGGATGGGGTCGTCAGTCGCCCACACCTGTGTGCGGCCTCCCCGAACCTGCCAGCCACAGACGTGCAAACACCACAGGCGGAGTGACCGAGGTGATGTGATCTTCTGAAATGGTGAACAAGTCTTGGTCAAGTTCCAAACATAACACAGTACAATCTTCCCTCAATTTACATGGTCGTTCCATTCCTGGAACATTCAGTGAATGTTAAAACCATGAAAAAAGTCATTTATATGTAAGATGGGGCTAGGTTCTAGGCATAGACGACCAGATTGCTCATGTACAGTTATTCTGGATATCTGGAAAGATACCCAAAAGTTACTGGAGGGCTGACGCTCCCTGTGGGCCATCCCTGGCTCTTCCCCACTAAATGGCAGTGGCCCCCAGTCCCTGTAACCAGCAGAAAGTCCCCCAGTGATATTCACTGGGCCCTCTGGGGTAGAACCCCCCACCCTAGGGAGTGCCCTAGAGAATCTCTAGGGCAGTGATGCCCCTTGTGCCTGGTGGGTGAGGGGGCAGACTGGAACACTGGCTGTAGTTCCTTGGGGAGGGCAGAGGAGGACAGCTGAAGCCCTGTGGGATAAGGCTAGTCAGGGAGGGCTTCCTGGAGGAGAGGCCCTGGGAGCCATGTGGTTTTAGATCTGGGGTCCCAGGGCAGGGGATTTTTCAGAAGCCAGAGCACTTCTGTGACTTCCTCAGTAGGCTTTGTTAGCTTTTCTGGTCTTACTGTGGAGCAAATTATCTTTTCCACGGACTCTAAAACTGAGCTCCTCTGAGGGATGAGGAAAGGTCCCCTCTACCCGCTCCATTCTGTATCCCAGGATGTACCCTCTCCAGGAGGCGGAAGTGTCTTCCTACAGATTTTCTCAGTCAGAACAACTGATTGCTCCCAGAGAGACCCAAGATGTCCTGAGTTGGAGGAAGGGGATTTTAAGACTTGGCCTCTCTCATCCCACCCCAACCCCCCACCCATCTGCCTGGAGCTGAGCATTTCTCCCCATCGTTTTGTCTTCCTTCTTGTTTCATGTACTTTTGAGGAGTTAGGGAGGAAAAAACCCACATGAGCATAAGAGTTAATTAGCTTGATGTAAAGGAAAGGAGTTTTAAAAAAAAAGCTGAACACGAAATAATAAATATATGCCTCACATAAACATTTATGGTCCTCTATTTACTGAAGAAAAAAAAAGACAGATGGAATATGTTTGTCTTTGAGAAGTTTTTATAGATTCAACAGCCATTTCCTCTGGATTTCTTGTCATCCCATCACTCTTGGACTGTTTGGGGCTTGGATAAAAACAAATGGGTTTCAGTGATCATCACTGTGGCTCCCTTCCTAATGATTTGGGGGCAGCCAGGGGCCTGTGTGGGCTCAGGGCACTCCAGGTAGTGGCAGGACTTCTGATGGGAGATGTGGGGAACCTTACAGTCTCAGAACACAGACTCTCCTTATGGCTCATCGGTGATGTCACAAAATCTTGGAACCATAGTCATTGAAATGCCTAGCTGTGGGAAAATGCATCATCTCAGAAGGAGAGAATTGGGGAATTTTAGAATCCCAGATGCATGGCAATTTCTCACTTTGGAATCTTGGTGGCTCAGCATGAGGAAATGTAGAAACTGAGAATTTTAAGAGATATCAGAGTTTATTAGACCCCCTCATAGTTACATATGCTAAATACCCACAGTGCTTTCTTCTGCCAGCCCTTGGATCCCTGCTTTGTGCCGCTCCCTCTTCACTCAACCTGGAATCTTCTCTCACTCCCAGAGGGGCACTAGTAGTCATTTACACTGGGTGAGGGTACAGCCTTTCAGCCTTGCCCAGGGAAGGAGCTGGGAGGAGGAGGAACAGCAGAGCAGGCAGAAGGCTGCATGAAACAACAGGGGGAGGGCAGGGGCTCTTGCAGACTCACCATGACCAGAGGAAGCCCCAGAGGACGTGCTGGGCAGCACAACTCTTCTGTCAGCTGCCTTATCTCATGTGGACGTGCCTGTAACCTGTAGGACTGTCCCTTCTGGAAGCCATTAACAGGAAGGGTACCCAGAGGTCCCCTGGGTGCGCTCACACGCCCCTTGCCCTGCAAGTGCTGGTGATGGGCTAGGAGGGAAGGGGTCCTATTCACAGACCAGGGCACTAGATGAGGGTCCTGGCCACGGTAGGGATGGAAGATTAGCCCACCCTGTCTTTGGTCTATGCTCAAGGATGGATTTTAAGCACAGTTTTTAAATTATTAAAATAATAGGGAATATTTCAAAATGTATAATACAGAGTTTTTTTTTCATTATTTAAAAAAAAATACTTATTTGTTTGAGAAAGAGAATGAGAGAAAGTACAAGCAGGGGGAGCAGCAGACAGAGGGAGAAGAAGGCTCCCCGCTGAGCAGGGAGTCAGGTGAGGGACTTGATCCCAGGACCCTGGGACCATGACTTGAGCCAAAGACAGCCCTCTAAACTGACTGAGCCACCCAGGCGTCCCAACACAGGGATTTTTTTTAAGCTATTGAAAAATTTACATAAGGTAAAATTCACATTACATGTGAGCGTGAACAATTCTGTGAATTTTGACAAATGCACAGTCATTACGTCAGAAGTGCGGACACTGTAATAATCAGCAATGAGGACTGTTCCCTCACCCCCCAAAAGAATGATGAGTTTGGAAAACATTCCTTTAATGAAGCCACTGCTCTCCCTGCATCTACTCTGTTCCTTCTGAGGTCTTTTTTTTTTTTTTTTTTAAACACAATGCTTAGACATGGTCCCGCACCGTAAGTCAGGTCTGGTTGCTCCTGCTCTCCCCCTCTGATGGCTCCCTGCTGTAAACCCAGACCCTCACCAGGACCCCCATGACCCTGCCTGTCAGGTCCAACTTCCTCATCACCTGCCTCTTTCACCTCTGCTCAGTGGGCTACAGAGACACCTGGACTTCCTGTGATCCTACCCTGGAGAACGCTCCTACCTCAGGGCCTTTGTGCTTGCTGTTCTCTCTGTGTGAGTGCTCTTTCCCCTGCTTTCACCTGGCTCTTCCTTCCCTTCCCTCAAGTCACTATACAGACGCCCTGACTGTCCTGACTGTCCCCACCTCTCTGCATTTTCTAGCTTCTTACCCTTATTGTAAATTCACAACATTCATCTCTAGTGATAGTACAGTATATATTTACCTGTTAACTTTTGAAATTGTTTTCTCCCTTATCTGCCTTCCTCATGACTGGTACCGAGACCATAGCATTTCTGCTGGTGAGTGTCTGGTCCTGACACATAGTAGGCATTCAGTATATATATGCTAAGGAGACGAATGAATAAATGATATTTGATGTACATTTTACATTTAAAAATTTTTCCATTTTTTGTGATTCAGGTTATTTTAATGTCTATGAAGTTTGAATCCTGATCTTTTTGTTCTTTATAACTCTTACAAATATTTTCTCTTCTAATTAGAACCTTTAATAAATGCAGCAAAACCCCTCATAAGATGCCTTGTGATGAGGCAAATTCATATAAAACATCACTGGCCTTAGCCTCTGCTCTCTGTCCAGCCCCTTCACAAATGGGGCATTAAGAGCCCACGTTTCTCTGGGGCTTACAGGGCATGCTATCCTTAGGAACTGATTGCCCCATAACCATATGAGAGGTTCTCAGTTCCTGTGTGCTGTGTGTTTTGTGATAATGGGCTAGTTCCAACAGAGAGAGACAGTGAGAAAGGGAACACAAGCAGGGGGAGTGGGAGAGGGAAAATCAGGCTTCCCACCAAGGAAGGAACCTGATATGGCATTCGATCCTAGGACCCTGGAATCACGACCTAAGCTGAAGTCAGACGCTTAACCACTGAGCTACCCAGGTGCCCCCTCATCATTCTTTTATTACTGAATATATATGGGCTGTCTTCTGTTCTTTTCTGTTATAAATTACCCTGAAGTGGTAAATTAAGAGATGTTTGTTCATTTTAACAAGAATGTTCAGAGTGATGAGAGTGCAGGCAACAGTTGCTTTCCTATACTGCTGATGGTATAAATTGATATATTCATTTTGGAGAGCAGCCTGAATTGCAGGTAATAAAATTCTTAAAATTTTGCATGTCCTTTGACTCAGCAGCCCCACATCTAGGATTTTATCTTAAGGCCATAAATATGGATGGACATAAAGACAGGTCTGTAAGGACATTCATTACATGGTGGTTTCTACTTTTAAACCTTTCTGAGCAATCTTAATCCCAACTCTGGAGGAGAGGTTAAATAAAGCAAGTATAACCATATAATGGAATACTGTACGGTCATTAAAATTATTCACTGGAAGGGGCTTTTTACAGTTGGCTATACCAGATAAGCTTGTATCAGACCTTTCCTCTAGATAAATATAGAAACCAACTGTTTGAAGACATTAAAGGGCCATGAAGACATCCAGGGCTTGAAAAACCAACATTGTAAGGAGAAAAGAAGTACACTGATGTGGATCTGACACTCTGTGGAACTTCTTCCTTCCAAGTATTAGCTAGTTTTCAAATGGTATAGGACCCAGAGTCAGAGAGCTATGTCTCTACAGCCTTATTTTATTAGAGAGACAAAAACCAGAGTTTAAGATTACCAAGATAGGCAGTTCTGGAAAAGCCAAGAGTCCATGGAGACAGGAAGTGGCAAAATGCAAGCCTAACATTTAGTATGTTGCTTTGCCTTTCAAAATATTTGTTGCTTTTTTTTTTTTAAAGACTTTATTTATTTATTTGACAGACAGAGATCACAAGTAGGCAAGAGAGGCAGGCAGAGAGAGAGGGGAGGAAGCAGGCTCTCCGAGGAGCAGAGAGCCCAATGCGGGGCTCGATCCCAGGACTCTGGGATCATGACCCGAGCCGAAAGCAGAGGCCCCAACCCACTGAGCCACCCAGGCGCCCCTATTTGTTGCTTCTTAAGTGGCACAGGCTAAGTGGCTGAGAGAGCAACAGAGGATGACAGTTAAGAGGTTGAGAAGCTAGGCAGAGCTTTATTTTGACAGCCTCAAGTTCTAGGAAGATAAAACTGAAGCTTATTGTCAACCAAGGAGGTGGAGCCCTGGCATCCCAGGCTTCTAGTTGGGGTCCCTGAAGGGCAGCATCCTAGGAGAAAGGATGAACAAGAAATAGAGCAACTTTTACAAAGCCTTAAACCCAACTTTGAAACAGCTAAAGGCTAAACTGGATAAAAATGATCTTCCCCTCTTTTAACTTCCTTTAAGAAGCAAAAGAAAATCCCCTCTTTTCATACACAACATTGGGAATTCAGTAAAAAATTATGAGGGATACAAGAAGGCAGGACCATGGGTAGGGGGAAAAATCGTGGTAAAAACAGACTCACAGGTGATCCACATTTTGGAGTTATCAGACACAAGATTTAAAATAACTATGATAAATATATTCAAGAAAATAGATTACCAAATGTAAAATTTCAACAGATATCTGAAAGCTATAAGAAATCAAAGAAATGGAAAATTTAAAACTGAAAGAATAAATTTAAGAACTCAAAAGATGGATTTAATAGATTAGATAGAGTTAAAGAGAAGATTAATGAATTGGAAATAGGTTAGTGGACAATATCTAGACTGAAACATGAATTTTAAAAGGATGGGCATTACAGAAAAGAGCATAAAAGATTTATAAAACACGATGAAAAGGCCTAATGTACATTGCTTCCCCAGAAATATACAGGGTGATAATTGGTAGAAGTCATGTCTGAAGTGATAATGGCCAGCAGCTTTCCAAAACTGACAGAAAAATGTTAAGTCACATATTTAAATAGCCCTATGAACCTCAAGCACAATAAATACAAAGAAATTCCCATCTAGGCACATCTTAGTCACAAACTGCTGAGAACTAAACATAAAGAGAAAACCTTAAAAATAGGGGTGAGGGGGGCAAGGTAGTATCTTGAAAGACATAGAGATGACTTTCTAGTAGAAATGCTGTGATCCAGAAGACCACATGAATCTGGAATGAATCTGGAATGAATCTGTAATGTACTAAAAGAAGGTGACTGCCAACCTAGAATTCTATACCCTCAGAAGTCAAAGTGAAAACACAACATTTCAGACAAACAAAAGGTGAGAGAATTCCTTGCCAGCAGGCTTACAATTTTTTAAATAGCTTCATGCAGAAGGAAAATAACTCCCATATGGAAGCAGGGGAAGAGAAAACATTTGAATACATAGAGACTACATAAAACAATGATATTTATGTATAATTAAAATACACAACAAAAATAACCCAGAGAGAGACAAAGAAAATGCATATGTCCATGCACACACACACATGTGTGTAAAGAATCCCGAGGTTCTTGGCGGGGGGAGGAGCAAGATGGCGGAGAAGTAACAGCTGAGAAGTCATCAGGCAGCAGGAGATCAGCTATATAGCTTATCAAACCACTGCGAACACCTACAAATCCAACGGGAGATCGAAGAGAGGAAGAACAGCAATTCTGGAAACAGGAAATCGACCACTTTCTGAAAGGTAGGACTGGCGAAGAAGTGAATCGAAAGCGACGGGAGGATAGACCGCGGGGGAGGGGCCG
>PISX010008019.1:0-84940 GCA_004024625.1 Mellivora capensis | reverse complement strand
GAAAAGACCTCAAATAGCCAAAGGAATATTGAAAAAGAAAGCCAAAGTTGGTGGCATCACGATTCTGGATTTCAAGCTCTATTACAAAGCTGTCATCATCAAGACAGTATGGTACTGGCACAAAAACAGACACATAGATCAATGGAACAGAATAGAGAGCCCAGAAATAGACCCTCAACTCTATGGTCAACTAATCTTCCATAAAGCAGGGAAGAATGTCCAGTGGAAAAAAGACAGCCTCTACAATAAATGGTGTTGGGAAAATTGGACAGCCAATTGCAGAAAAATGAAATTGGACCATTTCCTTACACCACATATGAAAATAGACTCAAAATGGATGGAGGACCTCAATGTGAGAAAGGAATCCATCAAAATCCTTGAGGACAACACAGGCAGCAACCTCTCTGACCTCAGCCACAGCAACATCTTGCTAGGAACATCGCCAAAGGCAAGGGAAACAAGGGCAAAAATGAACTATTGGGACTTCATAAAGATCAAAAGCTTTTGCACAGCAAAGGAAACAGTTAACAAAACCAAAAGACAACTGACAGAATGGGAGAAGATATTTGAAAATGACATATCAGATAAAGGGCTAGTGTCCAAAATCTATGAAAAACTTAGCAAACTCAGCACCCAAAGAACAAATAATCCATTCAAGAAATGGGCAGAGGACATGAACAGACATTTCTGCAAAGACATCAGATGGCCAACAGACACATGAAAAATTGCTCCACATCACTCGGCATCAGGGAAATACAAATCAAAACCACAATGAGATATCACCTCACACCAGTCAGAATGACCAAAATTAACAATCAGGAAATGACAGATGCTGGCAAGGATGCGGAGAAAGGGGAACCCTCCTAAACTGTTGGTGGGAATGCAAGCTGGTGCAACTGCTCTGGAAAACAGCATGGAGATTCCTCAATTAGTTGAAAATAGAACTACCCTATGAGCCAGCAATTGCACTACTGGGTATTTACCCTAATGATACAAACGTAATGATCCAAAGGGGCATGTGCACCCAAATGTTTATAGCAGCAATGTCTACAATAGCCAAACTATGGAAAGAACCTAGATGTCCATCAACAGATGAATGGTTAAAGAAGATGTGGTATATATTCACAATGGAATACTATGCAGCCATCAAAAAAATGAAATCTTGCCATTTGCAACGACGTGGATGGAACTAGAGGGTATCATGCTTAGTGAAATAAGTCAATCGGAGAAAGACAACTATCATATGATATCCCTGATATGAAGAAGTGGAGATGCAACACGAGGGGTTGGGGGTGGTAGGAAAAGAAGAAAGGAAACAAGATGGGATTGGGAGGGAGACAAACCATAAATGACTCTTAATCTCACACAACAAACTGAGGGTTGCTGGGGGAGGGGGATCAGGAGAGGGGGGTGGGGTAATGGACATTGGGGAGGGTATGTGCTATGGTGAGTGCTGTGAAGTATGTAAACCTGGCGATTCACAGACCTGTACCCCTGGGGATAAAAATACATTATATGTTTATAAAAAATAAAAAAATAAAAAAAATTTTTTTAAAAAGAAAGAAAGCAATTAAGAAATTTTAAAAAGAAAACAATAAAAAGTCACAAAATTTTTTAAAAGTCACAAAATATTAAAATCTGGAGCTGTAGCCTTAAGCATTTTATTAACAATAAAGAATAAAGTGTTTAAAAAAGGAAAAAAAAAGAAACATTGGAGTCCTTCAAGTTGAAATGAAAGGATAATAAATAGCAACTTAAAATTTTGAGAAGATATAAAGATCTGTGATGAAAGTAAGCAGACAGTTTTTAAAAAACTAGTATTTAATTTTGGTTTACAACTCAATTTTTTTTACTCTTTGCTTTTAGGAAAAAAACATAAAAACAATTATTACTCTGTTTTTGGACATAAAATATAGAAAAATGAAATTTTGTGATATCAATAAGTAAATGGAGGTGGAATGGAGCTCTATAGAATCAGAATATTTAAGTTGTTGAAGTAAGGCTGGAATAAATTCAAATTAGTCTGTTTTAACTTTAGGATAGAAACTGTATTCCCTAGGTAACCACAAGGAAAGTAGCTATAGAATATGTGCAAAAATAATGAGAAGAAAATGAAAACATTCTGCTAGAAATGCTCAATTGAACAAAATGTAAGATAATAATACGGGAAGTAAGAGACAAAAAAATCTATGAAGCATATAAAGTAGAAGTAGTAAATTGTAAATAATCCCTCTTTATCAGTAATTATTATATTATATATAAGTAATAACTACACAAATGGTTTAAATTCTCCAATCAAAAGATAGAGATTGGAAGAATGGATTTTAAAATGTAACACAACTATCTGCTCTGTACAAGATACTCACTTCAGATGCAAAAATACAAAAGGGTTAAAAATAAAAGGGATAAAAAAGATATTCAGTGCAAGTAGTAACCAAAAGAAAGTAGGAAAAGTTATAGCAATATCAGGAAAAATAGGCTTTAAATCTAAAAATTACAAGAGACAAGGAAGTAGATTATATATTATATATTAATTATTACATAAAATTTATTATATATTACATATTAAAATTTCAATACAGCAAAAAATATAACAATTATAAGCATTTATGTGTCTAATAACAGACTTTCAAAATATATGAAGAAAAAAGGGACAGGACTGAAGGGAGAAGTAGACAATTCAACAATAATAATAACAGACATTAATACACTACTCTCAATAATGGATAGAAAACCAGACATAAGTAAAGAAATAGAGGACTTGAAAAATACAATAAATAAACTAGATCTAATAGATATATACAGAACTCTCTGCCCAAAAACAGAATACATAGTCTTCTCAAGTGCACATAGGTCATTCTCTAGGATAGATGTAAAGAAATGGGAACACTTGTGTACTGCTGATGGGAATCCAAATGGTATAGTCACTGTGAAAATAGCATTGCAGTTATTTGAAAAATTAAAAATAAAATTACTGTATTATCCAGAAATTTCACTTCTGACTATATATCCAAGAAGTCAAAGTGGATAAAACTGCTGATATATTACTTAAATGAAAGAAGTGCCACACTTTGTACTATTAGGCATGGCATTATATATTTTTTTAAACTCTTATCTACTCACAGAAAATAAAAAAACATTTTCACTTAAGAATTTCCTTGTTAAAGCAATAAAAATATTAATTTTATTGAGTATTGACTAGTGAGTACACATCTTTATAGTACTTTGTGTGACAAAATGAGAAGTATACATAAAACACTTCTATAGAATACTGAAGTACAATTATTTGAATTGTGTGATGAATTACCAGCTGTTTAACTTTGAAATATATATTTTAGTTTACTATACTGTTTATTTGTCAGTAAGTGGGGATAAATTAGTATCTTTTTAATAGAATTTTTATGAAAATTATGAAGAAGGAATGTATGTAAGGAAGACAGCAGAAAATAACATATCTGCTCAACCAGCATAAAAAGCAATAATGGATATTATGTGTTGCATGTTAATAAACGCCTCATGGCATTCTAAATAACTTATACCTATTGTCTCATTTTGTAATTGTAAAAATTACTATAAATATAGATACTGTCATTAGTCCTATTTTAAGGAGGTTGATGCTGCAAGCCAGAACAGCTTTTGCTCCAGGCATTCTTAATTCCCAATCTCATTATTATTCAAAACCTTCTTTGTTTGTTTGTTTATGTTTTGAATTCTGTGTCATTCCAGATGAGTATCAGCATTTTGTCAATTAAATCTACAAGTTGACTTATTTTCAGTGTTTTAAAATTTTTTCAAGTGGGTTGATTCTACTGAAGTAAGATTTTTCACAATTTAGCAGCATTGACCCCAAAGTTAGGAATACTGGCACTCAGGTTCAATGCATGAAATAATATCCTATATTTTCCGGTGCTTTCACCAGTTTTGTGTCATACTAAATAGGAAAGTTGGGGGGGAAAGTTCCTCAGTGATTCCTACCCTAATTCCAAATTAACCTAGTAGGTATATAAATCATTCTAACTTTTTTTTACTTATTACACCTAATAATTGGAAAACATTTAATTAAACATATTTTTTTGTTCAATTTAAACTTCTCTCTTTCCTCTTGGTCCTTTTTCCTTATAAATGTGAGGTTCTGACAGCCTCTCTACTCTTCCATTCCTCTTAGAAAAGGATTGTTACTTTTAAAAAGTTTTATTTCTCCTTAACACAAATGTATCACTGATCAAGTCATGTCTGCACAACCTCTTTTGAAATCATCAACTAAATTTCTACTTAATTAGTTCTATAACTCCATGCTATCATCTGTTTTTCTCCCCAGATTGGAAACATCCACATATTTTTTCTTCATTCATCTCTTACTTATTGGACCACAAGTATTGCTGATTGCTATACACATTTAGAAAAAAAAGGAAGTATAATGTGTCTTCCGCGACTCATATGTTTTACTTTGTCTTTCCCTTATCTTTATCAGTGATAATGATAAAATATTTTTATCAAGTGTGACACATAATAAATGCTTAAGAAATGTAAACTATGACCACTAATATATCTTTTTTGATTAACATTTCATCTATCACTATATAGCAAACCATCCTCAAAATGAGTGGTATAAAGGAAAACAATTTTATTATGCCATGCAGATTCTGAGTCTGAAATTTGAACATAGCAGGGTGACTGATTTCTGCTTCATAATATCTGGGGCCTCAACTAAGAAGATTTGAGCATCTTGGTGATGCTCGAGAGAGTTGGGGAATGGAATCCTCTACAGCCTTCTTCATTCACAGCTGATACATGAGCTAGGATGACTAAAAAGCAAAACTCAGCTTACCAAGTAGAGCACTGATCTGTAACCTCACTATATATCTGTGGCATTTTAATGGTAGGGTAGTGAATTGCAAGAAGGAAATCCCAAAGGAATTGTCTAAAGAGCAAACATTTCAAGACAGTTGGTTAGAAAATATAAAGATTTATGTGAATTGAACTTGGAAGCCAAATGATATCACTTCACCCTACACTATCAACACTAATCTATCATGGCAGTGTTTCTCAAGCAACCAATTAGAAAGTCTGTTAATATACACACTGCTGGGCCCACCTCTGCTCTACCAAGTCTACTCAGATTCAAGGAGAGTGTATATATATAGACTTCAACACTTGATGGAAGGAGAGTCAGGGAATTTGAGACCATGTTTGAAATTTGCCTCAAATAAATTTAATAATTATAATCATAATTAAATATTAACAATAACATCTAACATTCCCCATTGGAGTCCAGTGAAAAATTTGGAGTCACTTAATTTCCATTTTTCTATGTAGTGAAATAACTGGGCATAGGTGTCTAATATAACAAAACCTCTTCAATCTTTAAAATATAACTTTTTGATTTGAAAGGAAAATTTTATACAAACATAGTTATCAAAAATTCCAAATGCTGTACATGCAATATGTTTTCTAAAAACTTGGGTCATAATTTGATTCATAATCTGCCTAACAAATATATACATATTTACATTGATAAACACACACACACACACACACACACACACACACCCTTGTTCTTTTTCTATCAGATTTAGGGAAGCTATTATTCTCCCTATGCTTGTCCAAAAAGTAGAATATTTAGCATATCTGAGAATCAGGCCTTTTCATATTTCTGTTTTATTTTACCTTTTCCACAACTATGCCTCCCTCCCACAACACATATACACAGTAATGAGTGTACAATCAAACACTATTTTGAAGAGTTAACAACTTTGAAAATGTTTCTTAGAACAAAATATTCTAGATTTTTAAAGAACAACACTATTGAATTTAGGTAAGTTAAATCCCACCAAAATCAATTTTGTTTTGATGGTCAGCTCTTAACCATAGCTTCAAATACCTGAAATTGGTAAAAGGAAAACTACCCTTAATACTTCATGTGATGGCCAGATTAAAGCAGAACACAGCAACCTTTTTTTCCCATTTATGACAAAAGCAATAGGTAATCACAATTAATGTTGACAATTCAAATACTGCTTGAGATGGTTTAAATTCCCACTTACAAATAAATAATTTGTGGCAAGTAAGAAAATTGTTTTTGCCTGATAAACTTACCTAAAAGCGAGATTTCAATGCCTAATTTGGATTGATTTTATCTTAATGCCATACTTGAGAAAAAGATTTTAGCTTTCACATTTTTCTACTTGTAAATGATAAAATAGAAATTCCAATAATATATATTCACATTATCATGAAACTATGAAAATACTTGCCTAGGTTTTAATTCCCAATGATTTATCCCTGATAATTCATGTATGAACTTGGTTAAGTTTTCCATGCATATAAAAGCTGAAATTCAGAAGTGTAATATCCAATGGTTCAGGCTTTATGAAAATTAGAACCAATGTCCATACAAATATTTTCAAGGAGATAAATTGCTCATTTAAAAAATTTAAAAAAAAATCTTAAGTGGCATTCTCTCCTCAGAGGTACTCCCATTTTTTTAATCAAAAAGACCTACCAGAATGTTTAAAAAAGTGCTATAAGTAAAAGTCAAAACATTGTTCTCTAAAGTAAAAGAGTCCCTAAAATCAAAGCTAACATTAGTTGTATATGTAATATTAAATCTGCATGGACATTTCCACAACATTGATGCATTTGCTAGATATGTAGTCATCTGCCCTATGACTTGCATATATAGAATTTAGGAAAAAACCAATTCATATGCAAATTGCTATGTTTGAGGAAATATTTATCTATCTTAACTTACAAATATGTGATTATATTTGTATTATGTTCTTTGGCTGTTGTTCAATTTTTATTTCTATGTTTTAATTTTCATTAGATTTAATACAGCAGTAGTTCTGGAACCTTCCAATGGAGGGACTGTTTGTATAGATTGCAGGGCCCTGCCTCTAGAGGTTTTTTCCCTTATTTATTTCTTTTATTATTAACATATAATGTATTATTTGTCCCAGGGGTACAGGTCTGTGAATCATCAGGTTTATACATTTCACAGCAGTTGCCATAGCACATACCCTCCCCAATGTCCATAACCCAGCCATCCTATCCCTACTCCCCCACCCCACAGCAACCCTCAGTTTGTTTCTTGAGATTAATTGTCTCTTATGGCTTGTCTCCCTCCCTGGTCCCATCTTGTTTCATTTTTTTCCAGCCCTATAAGCCACAACCCCAACTGCCTCTCGATTCTTCATATCAGAAAGATCAACTGATAATTGTCTTTCTCTAATTGACTTATTTCACACAGCATAATACCCTCTAGTTCCATCCACGTTATTGCAAATGGAAAGATTTCATTTCTTTTGATGACTGCATAGTATTCCATTGTAAATATATACTACATCTTCTTTATCCATTCATCTGTTGATAGATATCTAGGTTCTTTCCATACTTTGGCTACTATGGACATTGCTGCTATAAACATTGAGGTGCACGTGCCTCTTCAGATCACTACATGTTTATATTTAGAGTAAATATCCAGTAGTGTGATTGCTGGGCCATAGGGTAGCTCTATTTTCAACTTTTTGAGGAACCTCCATACTGTTTTCCAGAGTGGCTGCATCAGCTTGCATTCCTACCAACAGTGTAGGAGGGTTCCTCTTTCTCTGCATCCTTGAAAGCATTTTTCATTTCCTGACTTGTTAATTTTAGCCATTCTGACTGGTGTGAGGTGGTATCTCACTGTGGTTTTGATTTGTATTTCCCTGATGCCGAGTGATGTGGAACACTTTTTCATGTGTCTGTTGGCCACCTGGATATCTTCTTTGCAGAATTGTCTGTTCATGTCCTCTGCCCATTTCTTGATTGGATTATTTGTTCTTTGGGCATTGAGCTTGATAAGTTCTTTATAGATTTTGAATACTAGCCCTTTATATGATATGTCATTTGCAAGTATCTTCTCCCATCCTGTCAGTTGTCTTTTGGTTTTGTTGGCTACTTCCTTTGCTGTGCAAAAGCTTCTGATCTTCATGAAGTCCCAATAGTTCATTTTTGCCCTTGCTTCCCTTGCCTTTGGTGATGCTTCTAGGAAGAAGTTGCTGTGGCTGAGGTCAAAGAGGTTGCTGACTGTGTTTTCCTCAAGGATTTTGATGGATTCCTTTTTCACATTGAGGTCTTTCATCCATTTTGAGTCTATTTTTGTGGGTGGTGAAAGGAAATGGTCCAGTTTCATTCTTCTGCATGTAGCTGTCCAATGTTCCCAACGCCATTTATTGAAGAGACTGTCTTTCTTCCATTCTTTCCTGCTTTGATCAAGATTAGTTGACCATAGACTTGAGGGTCTATTTCTGGGCCCTCTATTCTGTTCCATTGGTCTATGTGTCTGTTTTTTGTGCCAGTACCACACTGTCTTGATGATTACAGGTTTGTAATAGAGCTTGAAGTCTGGAATTTGATGCTGCCAACTTCGGTTTTCTTTTTCACCATTTCTCTGGCTATTTGGGATCTTTGCTGGTTCCACACAAATTTTAGGATTATTTGTTCCATTTCATTGAAAAAAATTTGATGGTATTTTGATAAGGATTGCATTAAATGTGTAGATAGCTCTAGGTAGCTTAGACATTTTCACAATATTTGTCCTTCCAATCCACAAGAGTGGAACATTTTTCCATTTCTTTGTGTCTTCCTCAACTTCCTCATGAGTACTCTGTATTTTTCTGAGTACAGATTCTTTGCCTCTTTGGTTAGACTTATTCCTGGGTATCTTATGGTTTGGGGTGCAATTATAAATGGGATCAACTCCTTAAATTCTCTTTCTTCTGTCTTGCTGTTGGTGTATAGAAATGCAACTGATTTAGGTGCATTGATTTTATATCCTGACACTTTACTGAATTCCCGCATGAGTTCTAGCAGTTTTGGAGTGGAGTCTTTTGGGATTTCCACATAAAGCAGCATATCCTCTGCAAAGAGTGAGAGCTTGACTTCTTCTTTGCTGACTTGGATGCCTTTAATTTCTCTTTGTTATCTGATGGCTGAGACTAGGACTTCTAACACTATGTTGAATAACAGTGGTGATAGTGGACATCCCTGTTGTGTTTCTGACTTTAGGGGAAAAGCTCTCAGTTTTTCCCCAATGAGAATGATATTTACTGTGGGTTTCTTGTAGATGGCTTTTATGATATTGAGGTATTTACCCACTATCCCTAAAGTTTGAAGAGTTTTGATCAAGAAAGGATGTACTTTGTGAAATGTTTGTCTCAGCAGCAATTCAGAGTATCATAAGGTTCTTATTCTTTCTTTTATTAATGTATTGCATCACATTGATTGATTTGCAGATGTTGAACCCACCTTCCAGCCCAGGAATAAATCCCACTTTGTTGTGGTGAATAATCCTTTTAATGGAGTCTTGGATCCTATTGGCTAGTATTTAGATGAGAATTTTTGCATCCATATTCATCAGGGATATTGGTCTATAATTCTCCTTTTTGAAGGGGTCTTTGGTTTTGGGATCCAGGTAATGTGGGCCTCATGAAATGAATTTGGAAGTTTTTCTTCCATTTCTATTTTTTGGAACAGTTTCAGGAGAATATGTATTCTTCTCTAAATGTTTGGTAGAATTCCCCTGGGAAGCCATCCAGCCTTTGGCTCTTCTTTTTTGGGGAATTTTTGATGACTGCTTCAATCTCCTTACTGGTTATGGGTCTGTTCAGATTTTCTATTTCTTCCTGGTTCAATTGTGGTAGTTTATATGTCCCTAAGAATCCATCCATTATTTCCACATTGTCAAATTTGCTGGTAATAGTTAGTTATATGTTCTTATAATGGCTTGTGTTTCTTTGGTATTGCTTGTGGTCTCTCCTCTTTCATTCATGATTTTATTAATTTGGTACCTTTCTCATTTCTTTTTGATATGTCTGGCCAGGGGTTTATCGATCTTATTAATTCTTTCAAACAACTAGCTCCTAGTTTTGTTGATCTATCCTATTGTTCTTTTGGTTTCTATTTCATTTATTTCTGCTCTGATCTTCATTATTTCTCTTCTCCTGCTGGGTTTAGGCTTTCTTTGTTGTTCTTTTTCCAGCTCCTTTAGGGTTTGGTTGCGTACTTGACACCTTTCTTGTTTCTTGAGAAAGGCTTATATTGTTATATACTCTCCTCTCAGGACCACCTTTTCTGTCTCCCAAAGATTTTGAACAGTTGAGTTTTCATTTTCATTTGTTTCCATGAATTTTTTAATTCTCCTTTCATTTCCTGGTTGACCCATTCATTCTTTAGTAGGATGTTCTTTAGTCTCCATGTATTTGAGTTCTTTCCAACTTTCCCCCTTGTGATTGAGTTCTAGTTTCAGAGTGCTATGGTCAAAAAATATGCAAGGAATGATCCCAATCTTTTGGTACCTGAATCTTTTTGGAAACCTGATTTGTGACCCAGGATGTGATCTATTCTGGTAATGTTCCATGTGCACTAGAAAAGAATGTGTATTCTGTTGCTTTGGGATGGAATATTCTGAATATGTCTGTGATGTCCATCTGGTCCAGTGTGTCATTTAAAGCCTTTATTTCCTTGTTGATCTTTTGCTTAGATGATCTGTCCATTTCAGTGAGTGGGGTGTTAATGTTCCCTACTATCACTGTATTATTATTGATCTGTTTCTTTTGTTTTGTTATTAATTGGCTTATATAATTGGCTGCTCCCATGTTAGGGGCATAGACATTTAAAATTGTTAGGTTTTCTTGGACAGACCCTTTACGTATGATAGAGTGTCCTTTCTCATCTCTTGTTATAGTCTTTGGCTTAAAATCTAATTTATATGATATAAGGATTGCCACCCCAGCTTTCTTTTGATGCCCATTAGCATGGTAAATGGTTTTCCATCCCCTCACTTTTAAATCTGGAGGTTTCTTTTGGTTTTAAGTGAGTTTCTTGCAGACAGAATATCAACAAGTCTTATTTTTGGTTGTTGGTTTTTTTTGTTGTTGTTTGTTTATTTGTTTGTTTTTCCCATTCTAATACATTCTGTCCTTTGTTTGGGACATTTAGCCCATTTATATTCAGGGTAACTATTGAAAGATGAATTTAGTGCCATTATATTGCCTGTAAGGTGGCTGTTACTGTATATTGTCTCTGTTCCTTTCTGGTCTGCTACTTTTAAGCTCTCTCTTTGTTTAGAGGACCCCTTCCAATATTTCCTATAGGGCTGGTTAGGTATTTGCAAATCCTTTTGGTTTTTGTTTGTCCTGGAAGCTTTGTATCTTTCCTTCTATTTTCAATGACAGCCTAACTGGATATAGTATTCTTGGCGGCATATTTCTCTTGTTTAGTGCTCTGAATATATCCAGCCAGTCATTTCTGGCCTGCCAGGTCTCTGTGGATAGGTCTGCTGCCAATCTAACATTTCTACCATTCTATGTTACAGACCTCTGGTCCCAAGCTGCTTTCAGGATTTTCTCTTTGTCACTAAGACTTGTAAGTTTTATTATTAGATGATGGAGTGTGGGCCTGTTTTTATTGATTTTGAGGGAAATTATTTGTGCTTCCTGGATTTTTTTTTTAAAGATTTTATTTATTTATTTATTTGACAGACAGAGTTCACAAGTAGGCAGAGAAGCAGGCAGAGAGAGAGGAGGAAGCAGGCTCCCCACTGAGCAGAGAGCCCAATGTGGGGCTTGATCCCAGGACCCTGGGATCATGACCTGAGCCAAAAGCAGAGGCTTTAACCCACTGAGCCACCCAGGTGCCCCGCTTCCTGGATTTTGATGCTTGTTCCTTTTGCTATATTAAGGAAATTCTCTAATATAATTTGCTCTAATATACTTCCTCCCCCACCTTTCTTCCTCTTCTAGGATCCCAATTATTCTAATATTGTTTCATCTTATGGTATCACTTATCTCTTGAATTCTCCCCTTGGTGTCCAGTAATTGTTTGTCTCCCTTTTGCTCTACTTCCTTATTCTCTGTCATTTGGTCTTCTCTATCACTAATTCTCTCTTCTGCATCATTTATCCTAAAGTAAGAGCCTCAATTTTTTATTGCACTTCATTAATAGCTTTTTTAATTTCAACTTGGTTAGATTTTAGTTTTATTTATCAAAAAAAAGGATTTTATTTCTCCAGAAAGGGATTCTCTAATATCTTCCATGCTTTTTTTGAGCCCAGCTAGCACCTTCATAATCATCATTCTGAACTCTAGTTCTGCCATATTACTAATGTCTGTATTGATTAGGTCCCTAGCCACTGGTACTGCCTCTTGGGTTTTGTTTGTTTGTTTATTTTTTGTGGTTAGTTTTTCCACCTTGTCATTTTATCCAGATAAGAATAGATGAATGAGAGTACAAAATACTAAATGTGTGGCAAAGAGCCCAGGAAAATAGACACTGACCAAATCAGAAGAGACCCGAAGCTGTGGGGGAGAGAAGAAAGGGGAAAAAATTAAAAATAAATGTTTTATACTGGTGAATAGAACAGAGCCACCTGCTTGATGTTGGGTGTCTGATGTTGGGTGTTGATGTTCTGGTCTCCTAGAAGAAACAACATCCCAAAATTTTAAAGAAAGAAAAATTTACATATGAAAGACTAAAGGATCATGGGGGAAAAGCCATGAGTTCTATGTGCTGCATTCCCCAGCTCTGGAGTTCCACAGTTCTCAATGATCCATGAACTTGGTCTTGGCACGATGTTCTTTCTAACCTTCTGGGGGGGGGGGGGACTTCTTGCAATGATCTCAAATATCTTTGCCCAAGCCTGAATTGCACCACCCTTGGCAGGGGCCAGTTTAAGTAATCTGCTTGGGTTTGCTCTTGGTATCTTTTGTTCCCTGAATGCTTTCCGTGCAGCTTTGGAAGACAACAATGAGGATGGCAGCCTCCCAATCTCCAGCCCATAGGAGTCAAGAGCTCAGGATCCCACTCCTCATTGTGCACTCAGAGAAAAGCAGTCAATCATGCCTGTCTCCCTGGTGTCCAGCTGCACTTTGTGGTCCCCCAGCCTGTAATTGAGCATTTCTATCTCTAATGCATGGCCCCATTTGGAGTCTCCAAACCCAGAAGATTCCTGCCACACCCTCCCGTGCCACTCCTCCAGAAGAGGAAGAAGGAGAGTCTCTCTAGATCTGCCATTTGTGGGGTCCCTGCTCAAAGAGCAGCAGCCCAACTGTGCCTTGGATCATGGTTTAAGGTACCCCTGAGTTAAGAGTGCACTCCTCAGCTCTGTCTCTGTACCCAGCTTCCCTGCTCCAACACCTGGGAGCTCTACCACATTCAGACACCCCTGGTCTTTCTGTGACCCAGCGGATTCTGAGACCACACTGTCCCCACAAGGGCTCCACCCCCACTTAGCTTCTGGATCAACCTCTCTCAGTGGAGAAGACTTCTAAAAGTTCTGATTTTGTGCTCTGCTGCTCTCTCACTTGCCAGGAGCTTACCCCTCCCCCTGGGGTCTATGCTCCCATGGCTCAGAATTCACTTCTCCGCATGACCTACCTTCAGGCAAGTGGTTAATTTTCTGTTCCTAGAATTGCTGTTCTTCTCTTCTATCTCCTGTTAAGTTTGTATGTGTTCAGAATTATTTCATAACTATCTAGCTGAACTCCTGGGACCTGATGATATTTCAGTCCCCTACTCCTCCACCATCTTGCTTCCTTCTCCAAGAATTTCTGATTCAGTCTGATTGAGGCAAGGTCCAAGAATCTGTATTTCTGGGGGCTCTGGGGTGGCTCAGTTGGTTAAGCAACTGCCGTCTGCTAAGGTCATGATCCTGGAGTCTGGGATCGAGTCCCACATCAGACTCTCTGATCGCCAGAGAGTCTGTTTCTCCCACTGACCTCTCTCCTCTCATGTTCTCTCTCTCTCTCTCTTAAATAAAAAAATCTTTAAAAAAAATCTGTATTTCTGTATTTTTCTGTAAATAATGTATTGTATTATATTATATTGTATATTGTATTGTAATATATTCTGTAAATAATACAATGTATTATTTTAATTTATGTATTATATGTAATCTATTATTTATTATAATAATGTAATATATAATATATTGTATTGTAATATATAGTCTATAAATTATGTAATGTATTATTTCTGTAAGAATCTGTATTCAGTAAAAGAAATTTCCTGACATTGTTGCTGATGAAGGTCCTGGAATTAAACATTGAGAAGACTTGTACAATAGTATGCCTTTTATTGATTGATTTGGTATTTTCAGATGTTCTCGATTCTTCAAGTCGATGTATTTCAGCAGTTTTGGCAAATTCTTTGTTATTATATTATCAAATATTTCTTCTGCCCTATTCTCTTACCTCTACTTCTGGGACTCTAGATGTGTGGTGAAAATTCTCATGATCTGTCTCTTCTGCTCTTTTTTTCTGTTTTTTATTTGTATATTTTAGTTTACATATTTTCTATTGATCTATCTTCCATTTAATCATCTTGTGATCTGATAGCTCAGATCTTTTCTTAAGCTCATCTTTTACTTAATAATTTCCAATGTTATTATTTTCCTAGTTAAAAAAATCACCAATTTTTAAAATTCTAACTATGTACTAACATTTTCCATATCTTCAATTTGGTCATTATTTTTTAAATTGGAACTTAAATTGGGATATCAGTTATTTCTAGTCCTTCTTTATCTAACATCAGTACTTTTATCAAACTGTCTATGGCTATTGCACATGTGTGAATATATGCTTTTCTTTTTTGTCTTCAGTCATATCTTTTGATATGCTTCCACCAAAAGAAAGAGTAAGACAGAGCATCACTTCTGTGGCAATCCTGCCAAATATGCACAATCTGAGTAGAATTATGAGAAAACTTTAAACTAAAGAATATTGTGGGCAGTCTACAAATTAAACAGCTTCTAGGGCCACCTGGGAGGCTCAGCCATTTAGGTGTCTGCCTTCAGTTCAGGTCATGATCCTGGAGTCCCAGGATCAAGTCCCACATTTGGCTCCCTGCTCAGTGGGGCATCTCTTCACCCTCTCCTCTCCCCCTGCTCACCTCTCTTTCTCTCTCACTCACTCTCACTCTCTCAAATAAATAAATAAAATCTTTTTTTTTTTTTTTTAAAAAAAGCCTTCTACCCTCATATTGAGGGAACTAAACTGTTTCAGATAAATGAGATAAAGAAACGCAATAATGAGAAGCAGTGAATTACTTATGTAAGTTTGAGTCATTATAGCATATTCTCTAGTAACACTTGTTGGGGTTTGATTGAGATTTCACTTAATCTATGAATACATCTTAAGAAATTTTTGACATTTAGCGTATTGAGATACCTCATTAGAAAATATAGAATACATACCTAGACATATGATTTTGTGCTTGTTCTCTGGTTTTTCTTAATTCTTTTCTCCATATATTTCCCTTATATCATTTTTATTTCAAAGTATTTTATAGTTTTTGTTTATGAATGGAATTCACTTATATCAATTAAATATTACTATGTATATATAAAAGCTACTGATTTACTTTTTTAAAATTCAAAATGGTCACACTTTTCCTTTTGTTTAAAAAAACCAAATTCACAGGAAAATAAGTAAAATCATTAATCATTTTTTATCTTAATCTTTAAACTCAAATAAGTAATTATTGTCATACATTTTACAGTGTAGCACATTAGAAACACTGCAATATGTCTAAATTCATAAATATCATACAATATGAATGGAGCTTAAATAATTTTCACGTGTATAAATAGGAAGATATCATTGAAAACAGAATATTAATGATAGAAAAATTACTCCTAAAATAGTTTTCTTCTTTATATCAATGTCTGTGTTATGTAAAAGTTCTTAATTTTGTAGAACAAATACATGAAGTGTTATATTTTTCCTCTAATCACTACTTTCACCCTTCTCTGTTCTAAGCAATATCTGAGCAGTTTCTTAAACCTGTGGTTACATCTGATTATTAAAACAGAAATCACTTTATTTTAAACTGTTCTCATATTTCCGAAAGAGCTTCAAATTCCCTCTTGCAAAGAAGGCTGGAATTATGTCAGTGCCCTATTAGGGTGTGTTGGGGGTGGGGAGAGGGAGGATAAACAAGAAAGAGGATATGTCTGGCAATAGGATATCTGTTCTGTTATTTTCAAGGCTTATATTATGCCCTTCAGTGTTTGAGGGCAGAAACAGAAAGAGGAAAAAGGAACAAGGATCTTTCTTTTTCCTCAGTCTGACTTATCTAGAGGTGGTATCTGCTGTGACAGTTGGCAGAACTGTGAGATACAAGGTCTCTTCAAGATGATTTAACAGGTTTGTTGAAGCAGTGCTCAGCTTCAACCTCTAACTTCTATTACAAGGATCTTCTTCTACAACTGCAGCCAACTCTGCCATTCTAGGCAGAATATTTCTTTGTTTGATAGACATCCTCATGGGCCCTGTCCCCTATTATGCTTCTAACCTCATTTTCTAATCTCGTTCTTCTTCAGTAAGAGCCATAAGAGCCAATGATCACTTAGCACCATCTAATAATTTCAGAGAAGTGGGGTGTGGTTGTTCTTCATTATTCTTTATTCTAGACATACTAGTTATAATCCTTTCTGGCTACGTTGCTATTACCATTAACTATTCTACCACCATGCTATTTTCATAAAGCTTTAAATGGCGCTTTAGTGAGTGCAAACATGTATTTTAGAGGACATTAACCTTGCTCTTCCAGTGTCTCTTACAGAAGAATCACCTAGTAAGAACGGCAGAATAAGAACTTCTATAAATTATTCAACCACAAAAGCACCGAGAACAGTGGCAAATATTCTAAAACTCAACTTTTTATACAACTCTGAATCTTAACCAAGACTTGCAACAGTTCAAGAATGGCTTATATAAGAAATTGGCTGAACCTTGGTTTTTATTTTTTTTAATTTTTTTAAAGACTTTACTTATTTATTTGACAGAGAGAGAGAGATCACAAGTAGGCAGAGCGAGAAGGGAAAGCAGGCTCGCTGCTGAGTGGAGAGCCCAATAAGGGGCTCGATCCCAGGACCCTGAGATCATGACCTGAGCTAAAGGCAGATGCTCAACCCACTGAGCCACCCAGGCGCCCCTGAAACTTGGTTTTTAAAAGAAAGTGAGACTTGTGATATTTTTCTTGTTCCATTTCCATCTCCCTCTCCTTAGCTGTCTGGTAACCTTGAAATCAGCAACCTCACAATCATGGTAAGTATGAGAACCAGCAACCTAAGGGCCACTAGAGGGCAAAAAATTTGGCTCAAAGCTCCTGTAGAGGTCCTATCCTCAGAGACTTGTCACTATTTGATCTGTTTAGCAGCTCCCTTAAAAGCCTCATTCACAAGGCTTTTCTTTAGTTAACCTAACTCAGAGTTCACAGAGAGAGAAAAACCATTCCCCACAGCACATTTATGAAAAAAAAAGTAGTTGTTTACATTGCAGCTATTCTAGGCAGCAATATCAGTTGAGGAAACAAGAGGCTCACCAAAAATCTTAAGAAGAAAATATTGGAAGTGAGATGTCCACTTTAGAAACCTCTTGACATGTTTCTAGAACATTATATACATATCTCTTGACATGTTTCTAGAACATGTCTAGAACATTATATAGAACATGTTCATACATTATATAGAACATGTTTCTAGAACATGTCTAGAACATTATATACATAATCTAGAACATTATATACATATACAGGTAAAGGTGCATACTCAGGAAAATCACAAGAAATGTCTAATCTTTTGCCTCTTGCTTACTTTGAGATCCTAGGAAAGCAGGAAGTAAAGGCTATAAACTGCCATATCAGTGAAGATGTGCCCCACATACAAACAGAACTCCTCAACAGAGGATAGGACAATGTATTAAAGGAAATCTCTGTACAATCATCAATGGACCTTTGACCTAACTGAACAGGAACTTCAGTGGTCACATATGATAAAAAATATAGATTTTATAAAAGTAGTCCAAGAAAGTCACAAAATAAACAAACAGCAATAACAACAATAACCAGCAACAACAAACCAAAGAATGGACTGATTTTAATAGTTCCCATGCTATGTTATTTTAAATCTCTAGATTTCAATGAAAACAGTTATAACATGATAAATGACATAATACATAATAAATAAAATAACATAATAAATAATAAATAAAATAACATAATAAAAACACATAAAGGAACAGTAATAAATAGCTCATGCACAGAAAAAAAGATAAAGCAGTCAACAGAAACTATCCATGACAAAGTAAAAATGTCACTTATTAGACAAAGGTCTGAAATCAGCTAGCTTAAATATGTTCCAGCTAAAAGAAATTATGTCTAATAAACTAATGGCAAGTGTGAAAATAATATCTTATCAAATGCACAATGCAAAAAAAAAGAAACTGCTCAAATAGAAATTCTGGAGTCAGTAAGAACAATAACTGAAAAAAAAATTCACGAAGAGATCAACAACAGATTTGACAGTATGATCAACTAGTAAATTCAAAGACAGGTTAAGATTTTTCCAGTCTGAAGAAAAGAAATAAAAAAGAATAGGTAAAAATAAATAGATCATCAGAGATCTGAGGTAAACCATCAAACTTACCAAGAGATGCATAATGGAAGGTCCAGAGGAGAGAAGAGAAGAAAAAGAGGCATAAAAAATATTTTAAGAACTTTTGTGTAAAACCATCCCAAATTTGGGGCACCTAGGTGGCTCAGTGGGTTAAGCCTCTGCCTTCTGCTCAGGTCATGATCTCAGGGTCCTGGGATCAAGCCCTGCATTGGGCTCTCTGCTCAGCGGGAAGCCTGCTCCCCCCTCTCTCTCTGCCTGCCTCTCTGCCTACTTGTGATCTCTCTCTTTCTGTCAAATAAATAAATAAAATCTTTTTTAAAAATCCCAAATTTGATTTTTAAAAATTTATCTATACATCTAGGAAGTTTAATGAATTCCAGATAGAAGAAATTCAGAGATCCCTGCCAAGAAACTTCATAATCAAGCCACTGAAAGATATAAACAAACAAAAAATTTCAAAAGCAAAAAAATATTATTGTAGTACAAAAGATTCCTTAATAAGATTTATAGCTGACTTCTTGTCAGAAATCACAAGGCCAGAAAGCAGTGTAGTGACACATCCAAAGTGCTGAAAAAAAAAAATACTATCAGTTAAGAATTCTATATCCAAGGGATGCCTGAGTGGCTCAGTTGGTTAAGCATCTGCCTTTGGCTGGGGTCATGATCCCAGGATCTTGGGATCCAGCCCCAGGTGGGCTCCTTGCTCAGCAGGGAATCCACTTCTCCCTCAGCTTGCCACTCCTCTTTCTCATTTTCCCTCTCTTTCTCTCTCAGGTAAATAAATTAAATCTTAAAAAAAATTATATATCCAGAAAAACTATCTTCAAACATGAGGAGAAATTAAGAGATTCCCAAATAAACAAAAATGGAGATATTTTGTCACTAGCAGAGTAACCATACAAAAAAACGGGGCTGGGGGAGCCTTTTGAGATGAAATGAAAAGACCCTAGACAGCAGCACCTCAAGATTTTCGAAGAAATTAAAAAAAAAAAAAACTACTGGTAAAGGTAACTACATAGTGAGCATAAAAGACTTCACTCATGTATTTTTTGTGACTCTTTTTCTCCTATCTGACTTGAAAGACAGTTTTAATAAAATTATAAAGCTATATTGATGGGTTTATAATAAAGATATAATGTGTATTAAAATAATAACATAAAGATGCAAATGGTGAAGAATGAAGGTGTACCAGTAAAAAGTTTTTATAAACCACTGAAATTTAAAAAATAAAAAAATGAAAAAAAATAAACCACTGAAATTTAACTAGTGTTAATATAAAACTAAAATTTCTAAGGTGAGAAACCCAAGAGCAACCATTAAGAAAATTAATAAAAAATATATATTGAAAGAGGGACACATGAGTGGCTCAGTCAGTTAAGCATCTGACTCTTGATTTCAGCTTAGGTCATGATCTCGGGGTCATGGGATAGAGCCTCGAGTCAGGATCTGTGCTCAGTAGGGAGTCTGCTGGATATTCCTTCTCTCTCTCTCTCTTCTTCTCTCTCTCTCTCTCCCTCTGCCCCTCCCCAAGCTCATGTGCATGGGCACTCTCTCTCTTTCTAAAATAAATCATAAATTATCATACACACATACACACACAATAAAAGAAATGAGAATTAAAATGGAATTACAGAAAATTTCTATTCAACCTAACATGTATCACCATGTTTACCTTTATGGAAGCACCAGCAACCTACTAGCAGGGTAGCATAGGTCACCTTTCCCTTTTGGAAGACACTCTCAACATGAAGGAGTGATTCTCCTTAGCACTCTGTTTCCTTTTGTTTGTAATGAATACTAATCAACCCTTTTCTTGCCATTCTCCCATTCTGACCAGGAATAATGGGAAAGCATCTAATTAGATACACCATTTTCATAAAGCTAAGGAACCAAAGGATATCTCTGTTTTTCTTTACCAGTATTCCTCCTCCTCTACAGTGCTGTAGAAAATTAAAGTGATTGAAGTAAGGTTAAATCTGCAGGTTCTTAATTGGCACTGAGAGAAAAGTGTGTAGTCCTAGACATTAACAACTCAACTTAGGAAATGAGGTACATAATACATCTTGTTTCCAGTTGTAGAATTTATTCAAACTTTGAAGACAATGGGATAAGTTATATTTCACTACCTGTTATAAAAATATGTTCTTCTTATCATATAATAGTACTACATGCTTTGTGTGACATATACAAGAGACAAGAAATTAGATAAGAAAAACAGATCAACCAAAGACTTGACACTGTTAGTGTCAACTATTCACACATTTAATTCTCTTAGTGGTCAGCCAGCTTTCTGAACACTATTAACAGAAATTCTAATAACATGTCACTAATTTGGGTGTCTGGATGGCTCAGTCATCATTAAATGTCTACCTTTGGCTCAGGTCATGATCCCAGGGTCCTGGGGTCAAGCCTCACATCAGGCTTCCTGCTTGGTGGGAAGCCTGTTTCTCCCTTTCCCACTCTGCTGCTTGTGTTCACTCTCACTGCCTCTCTCTCTGTTGAATAAGTAAATAAGATCTTAAAAAAAAAAGATGTCATTAATTTGGAGGCCACAGTTAAATTATGTTTATTTATTTACCTAGTTCCTTTTTGGGGGGCATGATTTTATATTCTTATTCATTGTAACTAAAAATGTTGCTTAATATCTGCAATATAAACATCTTAAAAGTAATCATACAATGAGAAAATGATAATGATAATAGTTATATATTCTATTTGGGTCAACTTTTACTTGTCTCTACTTGTTTATTTGTTGGTAAAACACAGAATAATGCTATTGAGCTAACAGCTTAAAATTGTTAATAATACTTTTTTTGGTATAACATATGCTAACTACTTTATAAAAATTTATATCACTTCATAAATCAATAATATGTAAAGTTTGAGACAGTTATTATTTACTATTATTATCACATAATTATTAAAACCATAAATTAATTCTAGGGAAAGGATTAGTGAGGTTAAATAAATGGTGAAGGACATACAATATCAAGAGAAAGAATAGGTATTCATGTCTGTAAGTAAACATTTATAAGATTCTTAATTCTGTGTTAAGAAATTTATTATTCTAGTACTTCAGGAATAAATATTTTTGGGAAGTATGGTGCTATATTTCTGGAATGTATTTACTACTGTATATTTACTTTTGAGTTACCTATATTTACAATTGGGATATATACTGATAATTTGTTTCAACTTTGTTTCTGTTTTGTGTTTCAATCTTTACAGCTATATATTCTTCATATGTGAGATTTAAATTATACTTAATTTTATTGAAACTTATTTATGGGTATTATTTGATTTTTCTAATTGAATATTATTTTTATAAAAGAAACTTGTGACCAGAAGGGAAATTCTTTCCTGACAAAACATATACCAAAAAAATATACATAGAAGGTATTATAATAAATTTTGAAACTTAAGATGTATTTCCTTTTAATTGGGAAGAACACAAGATTGTCATTAGTCATCAATACAAGATCAGCACTATTCACTATTTCTGTGCACCAGTCTGTTCAAGGTCTTCATAAGCCAGGTAAGAAAAGGAAAAATATGTATATTAAGTTTGGAAATAAGCAAATTTTCATTGTTCACAGACAATATGATAAAGAATCCATTAAAATCTGTAAACAAATCGTGTAAATTAAGTTTGCAGGATATAATATAAACATAGTGCAAGTATGTTCTACATGACATAGGTAAATACACATTCTAATTCAAGATATATCATATATAATGGCATCACAGCTAAAAAATTAAGAACTAAAATAATTTTTGTATTATAAAAATATAATTACAAATATAGTTAATATGTGCAACAACTTTTGGGGAATAAACATAAAATTATAATAATAGGTGAAAATAAGATTTTAGAAATAGAGATACCATCTTTTATGGACAAGAGATTCAATATATAAATTTGATTAACAAGCAATGGGCAAAGAATGAAGCTAAGACTTTAGGTTATTTGTAAAGAAAATTTAAATACAAAGCCCACCCTGAATATGACATCACAAATTTTAAAATGCTTCAGAGAAAATTTAGGAGAGTAGTTTTATAAATTTTTGGATAGAGAATTTGCTATATAAACTTAAAATTAAAAGCTAAAACACTGGCACATTTTAATAGATTAAAATTGGAAGCTTGCTTAACTAAAAAACATTATCAACAAAATAAAAAGGTAAACCACAGTCGGGGGGGAAAAATATTTGTGACACATAGCCAAAAAAAGAATAAGTACTCAGAATGTAAATAACTGTATAAATTAGTAATAACAGACAATAACTCTATCAATCAATGTTTAATCAGGCAAATGATCCTATCTATGTATTCCAAACCCAACAGAATTAATACAGGAAATAGGCCTTTTTTTTTTCCTATTACATCTATTTGGCAAAATGTAATCCAGAAACCTATGGAAGAAGTTTTCAAGAATGAATTATCTTTATGATTCCTATAGGTGGAGAGCATAATAAATAGAAACAGGCAATCTGGGACAATAACCAAAATAAAATTGGGTAAAAATGTGACCAAGGAATTTATAGATGAGGAAATCAAAATGACCAATGTATATATGTAAAGATAAAATATTGAACGTTACTTTTAATCATGGATATGCAAATTAAAGCAACAAGAGCACACCATTTTATAGCCCCACATCAGCAAAAGATTTTTCTGAAAATACAAAGCATTATTGCAGATGTAGATCTTAGAACCTCTTTACTTAGTTCTGAGGAGAGTGTAATTTAATGATACTAAGAAACTTCTAGTAAATCCTTTCAGAAAAAAAAATCTCCTACATGTGCATGTAGGGTTGTACAAGAATATTTACAGTACATTTTATATTGGCTAAAAATAGAAGCAAATATCTTATATTGTAGAGGAATAATGAATACATGTGTGGTATATTTAAACAACAAAAACTACACAAGAGTGAAGATAAACCATCTTCAGATAAATACACAGATATGTCAACAAATTGGGAGAATCTCAAACTATCAGTTTAAACCAAAATTATATTTGTAGAAAAACAGAAATAATACAAAAATATTTACTTCAAATTTTAAAATTTGAAACAAATACTATAAACAGTTGAGAAACATATGAATAGTAAAAATAAAATGCATGACATAAAATTTAGCAAAGGAAGGAGAGCTGGATGTTGGATAAAGGATATGGGTTATTTCTTTTCACAATTTAAATGGACTTGAAATAAATATTGACATATAATATCACTTTAAAATCACTAGAAAAAGAAAGAAAAGAAAAAACTGTATGCCAGATGGGTACTCTATTCAAAATAAAAAAGTCCAAACTAAAGAAATAAAGTGGAAAACATGTATAAATATATACATTACATATTAGCAATTTCTACTGGATATGCATATTAGGAAATAGGATCTACATATCAATAAAGATTTAAAGTTATTATAAACTGAATTTAAGTCGTAATGATTTTAACTGAAAAATAAATATTTACATGGTAACAAGGTCCTAGAACTTTTTTTTTAAGTTTTAATTTAACCCAACCCTTTATGACAACCCTGGCAGGGTTGATGTCAAGGTATGGGAAAAGGGCTAAGGATTTTAACTAACCTTACATTGTCAGTAGGGGCACTACTCCTTCTGACCACCATGATTGCGTTTATCTAAATGAAATAACACATATTTTGAATTCTTCAAAATTTTGCCTGAGATTTTCAATTTGAAATTACAATGACAGACTTCTGATTTTCAGTTGTGCTCTTAAGCAATTTAGAAGTTAGCACTCCATCCCAACAACAAACAAAAAGGTGAATAGACTACAAAATCAACAACTTATCTGGGATCAATAAGAAAAGTCAGGACACTCTGTAAATCTCTGCCCCCAAGATGGAAGAATCCAGGTGCATACAAAGATTCTATACTTACCAAAACTGAGACTCACTAGCAGAAACCTCCATGAAAACCAGTACCAGGATAGGAAAACCTGAATGGTAACTGACAGTTTGCTGGAAGCTCAGTGTGGACAACTCTGAGAGTTAAAACTCCCAGGGGAACCCACAGTTTTGTGAGAGTTACATCTAGGAACTCTATAACATTCTCATAGTAAATATCAGAGAAAAAAACCCCTGGTACTTCCAGCAGAGGGAGGTGGTAAGGAACCATTTTCTAATACCAAAGCAGCTGTTCTTAATAAGGCCCAGGAGAGGGGTGCCTGGGTGGCTCAGTGGGTTAAAGCCTCTGCCTTAGGCTCAGGTCATGATCCCAGGGTTCTGGGATTGAGTCCCGCATTGGGCTCTCTGCTCAGCAGGGAGCCTGGTTCTCTGTCTCTCTCTGCTTGCCTCTCTGCCTACTTGTGATCTCTGACTGTCAAATAAAATCTTAAAAAAAAAAATAAGGCTCAGGAGAAACTAGTTAATCAGAATCTAGCCTATTGAAGTATTATCAGAAGTTAACTGGCATGGGGGTAAGGAAATTAATCAATTAATCATTTAATTATTAATTAATAATTAATAACTCCAGCCCCCTCTAGTTATTCTGTCCTACCTAAGCAGAGGGGGCTGGGGGGTGGATGAGAAACACCTGTGAAATTCACAAGCCACCAGCCTAGGTTCTTTAAAACACTGAGATCTAACTATGGATCTCTAGAATGCTTCCTATCTCCCTACACCTCACATCAAATTACTAAGGACTTATTTATAACAGTTCTTTTTACCTGGTACATCATGTCCTACTATCAAGAAAAAAATTACAAGATATATCAAAAGGCAAAAACAAAGAAACAAACAAAAAGAAAACAAAGAAGAGCAGAATATCCAAAGATTGTGAGACAAGTACAAAAGGTATAATATAACATATATTTTTGTTATATCATATTTTATAACATATGTAAAAGAAAGAGAGAATAGAGAAGAAATATTTAACATAATAATGACTGAAAAATTTCCCAAATTAATATCAGACACGAAACTGCAGTCTTAGGTACCTCAGAGAATACCAAGCATCATAAGTGCAAAAATAACTACACTTTGGCATATTATTTTCAAATTACAGAAAATCAAAAACAAAGAAAAATTCTGAACAAAGCCAGAAGAAAATAATACCAAGGAACAAAGATAAAAATTATATTCTACTTCTCCTTAGAAACCATGCTAGCAAGGAGTGGAATGACATATATCAAATGTTGAGAGGGAAAAAAAAAATAGATTTTTGTATATGGAATTATTTTCAAAAGTGAAGGAGAAACAAAGACTTTATCAAACAAAAATTGAAAGAATTTATTGCCAGTAGACCTACCTTTCAAGAGACGTTTTAAAGAGTTCTTTAGAGACAAGGAAAATAATGCCAGAAACTAGTTTTTACATAAGGGGAAAAATAAAAGGATATTGAAAAGGAATAAGTAAAGATAAAACAAAAACTTTAATTTTTCTTATTCTTAATTGACCTTACTGATAACAATTTGTTCAAAATAATAGCAACACTATATCCAATATGTATGCTTATGTATGTGCATGTATATTTATATGTTTAGGTATGTTTATATATGAAAAAGTGAATGACAGCAATGATACAAAGGACATAGGGGAAGAATTAGGATTATATTGTGTTTACAGTGTTCTCATACTACCCATGAGCAATAGCAGTATGATGTTATTTAAAAGTGTGCTTAGATTAATTTAAATGTATAGTGCAAACTCTAAGGCAACCACTAAAAAAAGTAAATAAATAAAAATAAAAGAATAAAAGTATAACTGACTTACTAGGAAAGGAGAGAAAATGGAATCATTTAAAGAGTCAACTAAAACCAGAAATTCAGGAAAAGATTGGAAGACAAAAATAGGAACATAGAACAGATAGAAAACAGTAATAAATGTGTTGTATATTAATCCAGCTATATCAACAATCACATTAAATCCCAAAGGTTTAAATGCACCAATTAAAAGAGATTGTCAGGGTGGATAAAAAACACCACCTGACTATGTATGTCTATAAGAAACCCATTTTAAATACAAAGAAAGAAGAAGACTAAAAATAAATGGAAAGAGAAAAATATGCCATCCTAACATTAATCAAATGAAAAGAGTAGCTATATTATTTCTAATAGAGTAGTAGACATCAAATACTTAGGTATAAATCTAATAAAATATGTAGAAGATTTATATGTGGAAAACTATAAAGGTCTGAATTAAATAAAAAAAAAACTAAAATGAAAATATTCATGGATGGAAAAACTATTGTCAAGATGTCAGTTCTTCCCAGCTTGATCTACAGATTCAGTGCAATCCAATTAAAATTCCAGCAAGTAGGGCTTTTTTTAGATATTAACAAACAGATTCTGAAGTTTATATGAAGAAAGAAATCCTCAGAATATTCAACTCAATATTAAAGGAGAACAGCAAAGCTGGGAGATTGACACTACCTGACTTTGTGTCTTAGTGTAAAGCTACAATTATCAAGACAATTATTGTGGTACTGATGAAAGAATAGGCAATTAGATAAATGGAATGGCATAGGAAAACTCAAAATAGACCCCTTTAAATATAGTAAACTAATCTTTGACAAAAAAGTAAAGGCTGTACAACTGAGCAAAGATTCTCTTCAATAAATGGTGCTGGAAGAACTGGATGTACTATTAATATTAATATTAATAAATAATCCAGGCACAGATCTTACACACTTCACAAAAAATAACTCAAAATGCATCATGGACTTAAATGTAAAAAGTAAATTCATACAACTTCTGGAAGATAACACAGGAGAAAACCAAGATGGTCTTGGGTATTGTAATGTCTTTTCAAATACAGCACCAAAGTTGCAATCTGTGTAAGAAAGAGTGAAGAGCTAGACTTCAGTAAAACTGAAAATACCAACTCTGCAGAAGACAATGTCAAGAGAATGAGAAGCTAAGCCACTGACTGGACAAAATATTTGCAAAGACACATCTGATAAAGCATCTTTATCCAGAATATTCAAAAATCTCTTAAAATTTAATAATAAAACAATCCAGTTAATAATGGGTTAAAGTCCTTAGCAAACACTTGACCAAAGATGACAAAGAAACATATAAAAAGATGCTCCATATGATATGTCCCATTAGAAAAAAACGAGTTCCCAGTCCATATCTACTAGAATGGCCTAAATTCAGAGCACCTGCAACAACAAGTGCTGGTGAGAAGCTAGAGCAACAGGGGCTCACTCACTGCTACTGGAAACACAACATGATAAACTGATTTTGAAAGCCGTTGGGTGATTTCTCACAAAACTAACCGTACTTTTACTCTAGGATCCAGCAGCTGTCTCCTTGATATCATCCACCTTGAGACTTGCACACAGTTGCTTACAGCAGGTTGATTTACATTTGCTAAGACTGGGGCACAGTAAGATCTCCTGCAATAGGTGAATAAGTGAACAAGCAGGGGTGCATCTAGACAACAGAGTATTATTCAGCACGAGGGAGAGAGGGAGGGAAGACTATCAAGTCATGATAAGATGTAAAGAAAACTACAAATTACTAAGGGAAAGAAGCAATTGTGCCCATTGTTAAAGGAAAGAAGCCAACCTGAGAAGGCTACATACTATATGATTCCACCTATACAGCCTTCTGGAAAAGACAAAGCTATGAAGCCAGTAGCTAGTTAACAGGAGTTGGGGTGTGGGGAGAGATGGAATAGGTGAAGGACAGAGGATCTTTAGGGCAGTGAAAATATTCTGTGTGGAACTCTAATGGTGGATCCATGTCATTATATATTAGTCTAAACCCACAGGACGTACAACACCAAGGGTGAACCATAATGTGTTATATGGACTTCGGTGTCAAGTAAGGTTTATCAATGGTAACATATGTAATACTCTGTTTGGGGCGTTAATAAAGAGACTCATTATGCATGTATGGGGCAGGGGATATATGGTAAATCTCTGTACCTTCTCAATTTTGCTATTAATCTAAATCTGTTTTTAAGAATTTTAAATCTGGGGTGCCTGGTGGCTCAGTCAGTTAACTGTCTACCTGTGGCTCAGGTCATGATCCCAGGGTTCTGGAATTAAGCCACATGTCAGGCTCTCTGCTCAGGAGGGAGCCTGGTTCTCCCTCTCCCTCTGTCTGCTGCTCCTTCTGCTTGTACTTTCCTCCTCCCTTTGTCAAATAAATACATAAAATCTTTAAAAATTTTAAATTTAAAAATGAAGTGGTTCTAAAAATTGTTATGCTAAAAGTAAAATTTTTGGTTTTATATCTGCAACATTGCTATCATTTTTATTTTTTTATTTTTTTCCTTCTTTCCTTTTTCTCAATTAAATAATTTTTTAAATGATTTCTTTTTGTTTTCACAACATCAGCTGTTTAACTATATCTTCTGTTATAATTATTTCGGTGGTTATCCCAAGACATTGTTGAACCAAGTGGTTCAAATGTGATCTAGCAAACCCTGAACATAGCTGTTTTGAAACTAAATTATGCCTTAGTTTTCTGGGCCAAATTAAAATGATATATAGAAGAAATTTAAATTAGAATAAGGTCTTAAAATATTTGACTTTTAATAGAGATAAGAGTCTAGCTTAGCCATGACTTACAACTATATATATATATATATATATATATATATATAATAGTCAGCCTTTTAATTCATTTTGCAATCAAATCTTGAGAATGTTTCATTGTTCATGTTAAGATTTCTATTTTCACATTGTCACTCCAGAAGGGGTTAATGTTCACATATTCTTAGGATCCTATCCTTCTACGTGATCCTTCTTTTCTAAATATTTTGTGAGACACCAGATCTGAATTTTACACATTTCTATATACACTTATCTCTATATTAAAATTTTAAAGACTGCATAATAAAAAAATCCCTTCTGATTAAAATGTGCACATTTGTGTACATTTTTAATCTACTTTCTTTTATATTACTCCCAATGTCCTTAAAATAATTCCTTTTTTCCCCCTCTCTCTGAAAGTAATCCTGATTATAGTCATTTTGGAAAGAATACCAATGTATATCTAGGTTTTTGGTGACTAGGGAGTAAATGGAGGATTTGTCTGTTCTTTAATTATAGCATAGTAGCAATTATAGTGAGTCCAATTCACTTTCCAGGAAACTTAAGCAAAGGTTAATTTTAATGAGAATCTAAATCTTGCCTAATTTTTCAAATTCCCTTCTTCAACTTATGTGTCTCTGTTTAAATTCCTAAGGAAATATTGCCTTTTAAGTACTCTAGAATACCTTTAAGACTGTTTCTTTAGAAAGCTGTCTACATTCTAATTTTATGGCTAATTTATTTCTCATATAAACTTCAAGGTTTAGAATATAAGGATCCATTTTCTCCCGATTTGTGTTTTCAGTCCTATTAATGATAATAGAACTCTTAATTTGTACTCTGTGATTATATGCACTTGGTCCTGAACTCATTAACAAGTATTTGTAACACGAATTACACACAAACAAAGATATAATGATCACAGTGTTTCCAAGTTGTTCAATTTTTTTGCAGCTCAAATTTGAGGTTGAAAATAATGAAACTGTTTAATTCCAAATTATAATAATGTTCAATGTTATGCTGGTCAAATTATCTTAATTCGTTCTCTAAAATCAGATTTGAAATACAATAATATAAAAAAGAATGTGCATAACAGAATTTAAAATTCTATCAAATGTAGGATGTGACAATATGGAGGGGTAATTCTACTTTTCAAATTGTGTGCACATATCTAAAAATACTTTACAAGTATCTATTATATCATTGATGGTATAATTAAAATTACTTAAAATATATTTTAATCATACATATCTCAGCAAGCAGATTCCTAAACAAATATATTTGGTTCATCAAATTTAGGGCACAATTAAGTGATGACTAAAATGTTTTATATATCTTTACATTTTCTTTGTAATGTGATGCAAAATCACATATATTTCCAGAGCCTTATTAGAGTTTATTATCTAAAATTTGAAAAAAAAAAAGTTTTTATTCATGGTGCATTTCCATTTATCTTCCTATTACATTTATAAAGTAATCATATAATAGTGGGTATATACATACGTAATGTATTATGTAGCTTATGTATGTTACATGTACACATGTTTATGCATACACACATATGTGTGTATTATACACACACATATAGCTATACACACACAGACATACACATTGGTTTTCATATTTGTTTAAAGTATGGGGAGGGTATGTGTTGTAATGAGCACTGGGTATCATATAAGACTGATGAATCACAGACCCATATCCCTGAAACAAATAATGCATTATATTTGAACTAATTTAATTTAAAAGTAAATAAAGTAACTATACTAAAAATAAATTTGGATAATGGTTATTAGGAAAATTTGAATGGAGCCTACCTTATTCAATAGACTTTTAAAACTGTTTCTCAAAAATGAAATTATAATGTTAAAAAGTTTTAATAATTTCATAGATTTTAACTGTTTGAATTGCATCTACTGTCTTTTAACTTGTCACTTCTAAATTAAAGAAAATCTACCTAATGGAAGATTAGTTTAATGTGATTAAATAATTAAATCAACATTCCTTAAAATTTCAATAAAAAATTCTGACTTTTTTCAACTTTATTGAGGTATAGCCAGCAAATAAAATTGTAATATATTTAAAGTGTACATTCTGGTAATTTGATATTTGTATACATGTGAAAAATTTCCTCTATTGAGTTAATTAATACATCAATCACCTCACATACTTTTTTTTGATGGCACCCCTGAAATTCTACTCACTAAGCAAATTTAAATTACATAATAGATGATCAACTATAGTCACCATACTAGATCCTCAGATTTTACACATCTTATAACTAAAAGTTTACACCTTTGTACCAATCTGTCCCTATTTCCCCCACTCCACAGATCCTAGGCAACTACTGTGTACTCTCTAATACTATAAATGTGACTTTTTTAAAAAGATAAGTACATTCCACATGTAAGTGATACTATGTAATATGTATCTTTCTCTGCCTACCTTATTTCACTCAGCATCAGACCTTTCAGGTTTACCTATGTTGTCATAAGTGGTTGGATTGCTTTCCTTTTTAAGGCTGCAAAATATTTCTGTGTGTGTATTTGTGTGTCTGTGTGTGTATATCACATTTTCTTTATCCATTTATCTATCAATTCAACTAATCTACAACAAAGAAAGAAAGTATATACAATGGGGAAAAGATGGCCTCTTCAATAAATTGTACTGGACAGCTATATGCAAAATAATGAAACTGGACCACACTCCTATACATTTCATAAAATAAGCTCAAAATGGATTAAAGATCTAAATGTGGGACCTGAAGCCCCGAAACTCCTAGAAGAAAACATAAGCAGTAATTTCTTTGACATCAGTCATAGAAATATTTTCCTAAATATGTCTCCTTAGACAAGGGAAACACAAGCAAAAATAAACTATTAGAGCGGAGGAGGAGCAAGATGGTAAATGAGTAGGAGACCTAAATTTCATCGGGTCCCAGGAATTCAGCTAGATAGTTATCAAACCACTCTGAACACCTACAAACTCAGCAGGAGATTGAAGAAAAGAATAGCGGAAATTCTATGAAGAGAAAAGTGACCACTTTCTGGAAGGAAGGACATGTGGAGCAGAGAATCCAAGGCAATAGACCAGGGGAGGAGGGGCCAGGTCTCAGCAAGTGATAGAGTAGCAGAGCACAAGATCGGAACTTTTAGAAATCTGCTCCACTGAGGGATGCCACTCCAGAGGCTAAGTGGGGAGTGGAGCTGGAGCCCTTGCTAGGACAGTGTGGTCTCAGGTGCTTGGGCCACAAAAAGACTGGTGGTGCCTGAGTCTGTGCCAGGTATCAGAGCGGGGAAGCTGCTGCAAAGATGGAGCCGAGGAGTGAGCTCTCAGCTTGGGGTTGCCATAAGCCATGATCCCAAGACAGTTGGGTCACCGCTATTTGAGCAGGGACCCCCATAAGTGTGAGATCCAGGGAGACACCCTGCTTCCTCCACTGGGAAATGTGGCACAGGACCACAATGCAGGAATCTGCTGGGTTTGGAGATCCAAATGGGGTAGAATGCCAGAGATAGAAATGCTGGTCACAGGCCTTGTGAGCTCAGAGTGTGGCCTGAGACCAGGAAGACAGGTGTGATTGACTGCTTTTCTCTGAGAGTGCCCTAAGAGGGGGACTCTGAGCTCTCAGCTCCTCCCAGACCAGAGATTGTGAGGCCTCCATCTTCACTAACATCCTCCAAAGCTGTAGAGAGCACTTTCAGGAAACAAAAGCTACTGAGAGCAAAACTGAGAAGATTACTTAGCCAGGCCCCTGGCAAGGGTGGTGCAATTCTGCCTCAGACAAAAACATTTGAGAATCACTGCAACAGGCCCCTCCCCAGAAGATCAGCAAGAACATCCAGCCAAGACCAAGCCCATGGATCAATGAGAACTGCAAAACTCCAGAGCTAGGGGAATGCAGCACATAGAATTCATGTTTTTTGTGTTTTTTTTCCTCATGATTCTTCAGTCTTCCAAAGTTAAATTTTAAAAAATTTATTTCTTTCTTATTCTATTTTTAAAAAATGTTCCTCTTTTCCTATTTTAGCCTATTTTAACAATACTTTTTTAAAAATCCTTTTTAAATTTTTATCTTTACATTCATATTCTATCCCTTCATCATGTTTATCATTATTTCTGTGTATATATATATATATGTATATATATATATATATAAGTTTTTCTTTATTTAAAATTTTGGAAGGCGGTTTCTTCTAACAGATCAAAATACACCCAAAATCAAGTGTATATCTCTTTTCTATTCACCAGTCTAATCATATAAAATGTGTGTGTATATATATATATATAGATATATATATATACATATATTTCCCCCTCCTTCTTCTCCCCCCAGTTTCAGGTCTCTTCTGATTTGGTTAGTATATATTTTTCTGGGGTCATTGCTAACCTTTTAGTATTTTGTTCTCTCATTCATCTATTCTCTGGATAAAATGATGAGGCAGGAAAACTCACCTCAACAAAAGAGAACAAGAGGCAGTACTGGACCTAATCAATATAGACATTAGTAAGATGTCAGAACTAAAGTTCAGAATGATGATTATAAAGATGTTAGCCAGGCTTGAAAAAAGCATAGAAAATACTAGAGAATCCCTGTCTGGAGAAATAAAATCCCTTTCTGGACAAATGAGAACTAAAATCTAACCATGTTGAAAGAAAAAAAGCTATCAATGAGGTACAATAAAAATGGAGGCTCTTACTGCTAGGATAAGTGAGGAAGAAGAGAGAATTAGTGATATATAGAAGACCACATGATGGAGAATAGAGAAGAAGAAAAGAGACATAAACAACTACTGGATCACAAGGGGAGAATCTGAGATAAGTTATACCATAAGATGAAAGAATATTAGAATAATTGGGATCCCAGAAGAAGAGAGAGAGGGTCAGAAGGTATATTGGAGCAAATTACAACAATCCTATAATTTCCTTCCCTAATTTGGGGAAGGAAACTAACATCAAAATCCAGGAGACACAGAAACCCCCCTCAAAATCAGTAAAATAGGTCCACACTCCATCATCTAATAGTAAAACTGACAAGTCTCAGAGACAATGAGAACATCCTAAAAGCAGCTCAGGATAAGAGCTCCATAATATACAATGGTAGAAATATTAGACTGGCAGCAGACCTATCAACAGAGACCTGGTAGACCAGAAAGGACTGGCATGTTACATTCAGAGCAATAAATGAGAAAAATATGCAGTGAAGAATAATATGTCCAGCTAGGCTGTCATTGAAAATAGGAGGAGAGATAAAAAGCTTCCAGGACAAAAGAAAAAAAAAAAAAAAAAACTAAAGGAATTTGCAAGCACCAAACCAGCCGTACAGGAAATATTGGAAGGGGTCCTCTAAACAAAGAGAGAGCCTAGAAGTAACAGACCAGAAAGGAACAGAGACAATATACAGTAACAGTCACTTTTCAGGCAATACAATGGCACTAAATTCATATCTTTTAATACTTACCCTGAGTGTAAATGGGCTAAATGCCCCAATCAAAAGACAATGGGTATTAGATTAATAAAAAAATAAAAATAAAAAAAACAAGACCCATCAATATTCTGTCTGCAATAAACTCATTTTAGACCCAAAGACACATCCAGATTTAAATGATTTAAAGTAAGGGGGTGGAAAACCATTTACCATTCTAATGGGCATCAAAAGAAAGCTGGGTGGCAATCCTTATATCATATAAATTAGATTTTAACCCAAAGACTATAATAAGAGATGAGGAAGGACACTCTATCATACTTAAAGGGTCTGTCCAAAAAGAAGGCTTAACAATTTTAAATATCTATGCCCCTAACATGGGAGCAGCCAATTATATAAGCCAATTAATAACAAAACAAAAGAAACAGATCAATAATAATACAGTGATAGTAGGGAACATTAACACCCCACTCACTGAAATGGACAGATCATCTAAGCAAAAGACCAACAAGGAAATAAAGGCTTTAAATGACACACTGGACCAGGTGGACATCACAGACATATTCAGAATATTCCATCCCAAAGCAACAGAATACACATTCTTTTCTAGTGCACATGGAACATTCTCCAGAATAGATCATATCCTGGGTCACAAATCAGATTTCAAATGGTACCAAAAGATTGGGATCATTCCCTGCATATTTTCAGACCATTGTACCCTGAAACTAGAACTCAATCACAAGGGGAAAGTTGGAAAGAACTCAAATACATAGAGACTAAAGAGCATCCTACTAAAGAATGAATGGGTCAACCAGGAAATTAAAGGAGATATTAAAAATTCATGGAAACAAATGAAAATGAAAACACAACTGTTCAAAATCTTTGGGACACAGAAAAGGTAGTCCTGAGAGGAAAGTATATAACAATACAAGCCTTTCTCAAGAAATAAGAAAGGTGTCAAGTACATCAGCTAGCCCTATGCCTAAGGGAACTGGAGAAAGAACAGAAAAGAAAAATTAATTTAATTACTTAATTAGGTATTAATTACATTAATGAAACAAAGAACAAGAATCAGATGGTACTCTCAATACATGCAGATAAAGCATTTGCAAAGCACAGCATCCTTTCTTGATTAAAACTCTTCACAGTATAGAGATAGAGGGTACATACTTCAATATCGTAAAAGCCATCTATGAGAAATCCACAGCACATATCATTCTCATTGGGGAAAAACTGAGAGCTTTTCCCCTAAGGTCAGGAGCACACCAGGGATGTCCACTATCACCACTGCTATTCAACATAGTACTAGAAGTCCTAGTCTCAGCAATCAGACAACAAAGAGAAATGAAAGGCATCCAAATCAGCAAAGAAGAAGTCAAGCTCTCACTCTTTGCAGATTATATGTTACTTTATGTGGAAATCCCAAAAGACTCCGCTCCAAAACTGCTAGAACTCATGCAGGAATTCAGTAAAGTGTCAGGATATAAAATCAATGCACCTAAATCAGTTGCATTTCTATACTCCAACAGCAAGACAGAAGAAAGAGAGGTGGTTCTTCATTTAATTTATGCATATGCAATAATCACTGAATGCATTGATGCTATTGGTACTCTAAATAGTTATCTTTTAGACCAGTTAAGACTGAAAAATAAAAGATTGTATCTTACCTTCATTTATTTCTTCTCCAACACATTCTTTTTTATACAGATTCCAATTTCTTACTATATTTCTTCTGTCTGAAAACTTCTTTAAAAATTCCTTGTAGGACGTGTCCTCAGGCAATGAACTGCCTCAGATTTTGTTTGCCTGGGACAATATCTATTCTTTTACCTCTTCAAAGAATAATTCCACTGGATATAAAATTTGATTAATTTTTTTGTTTTAATACTTAAATATTTTATTCTGCTATGTCTTCTCTTAGATCGTTTATAATAAGATCACTGTGATTCTTATCCTTGTTCCTTTACAAGTTAATTTTTTTTCTTGTTTCTTTCAAGATTTTCTTTTTCTTTTTTGATTTTACAGTTTGAATTTGATATGCCTATGTCTGAAGGTTTTTGTTTTTTTTGTTGTTATTATTAAGATTAATCACGTTTTCTCTTCACTTTTGAACACAGGGAAAGTAGCCCATGGGCTGGGTTCTGGTCAGAGTGGGTGGATTGTGTGCTTGCGGAAGACAGCAGACCAGGCTCCACCGGAGCCCTCTAGGTGTACTCTGCAGCTTCACGTTGTAGTGGGTTGGGGGTGGTTAACTGAGGACCTGCTATAGGGGCAGCAAGTAGGGAGGGGTCACAGAGAAAGGCATAAAGGGCCTGAGCCTCAGCCCACCACACTTTAAAACGAAGCCCCAACTCATGGGATCACAAACCACGTGTCTGGGGGCCTTCCTCAGGAGGGACGCAACTAGGAGCCCAGCTTGCCAGACAGGTTGAGTCTGGTACCAACAGCAAGGCCAAAAGGGGTCTGACTCATGACTTTTCCAGATACATCATCATGAGGGCAGCACAGGGTCCCATTAAGCCCCAGTGCCCTTAGCGGGTCCCAGCGTCTGGACAGTCTAAATAGAGACCAGATCACTAGCAGGGATCCAGGGGCCCTTCCCAGCACAGAGAGGTTGCTTCTCCTGAAGCCAGCCGTCAGGAGATGTCAGCAGTCCTATTACCCACAGGACCGTCAGAAGACAGGAAAACTGGGAGCCCTGATTGTCAGAGAGCCTCATAGATCCTTAAAATAGCAGGGGTCTGCCTCTCACTATCTTTACAGGCCCTGAGTAAATATTTATCCCAGGGAATAAAGCTATCTGTTGAAAACTAAGTTTTCTATATGTCAAAACTTAGCTTAAAGGATATCCTATATAACATCACCATGGGTTGTTTTCTTCATAGAAAGGAAGACAAAAATATGTCTGAGCACTAAACCACTTTTGATAATAGTCCTAAGGATACATATAAACTGTTCTTGCCTTTGGCAAATGCAGCACAAATGCAGGGACACTTACATGTGAAAGCAGGCACCAATGCTTTCACAAGAGTTCATCAGCCGTCTGGAACCCCCAAAGATTTATTTCCCTAGAAACTTTACTGAATAAAGTTTATTAAGCCTAGCAAACTTGCCTGTCTCTAGAGTGCTTTCATAAGGTCCTTGAAAAATTCTTTGATTGCATTTTAAATCTGTATTTGAAGAATGAAGAAAATAAGCGAGTTAAAAATGAAAATGAATCAACCTGCTTTGAGGCACGGGAGCCTATTAAGAACAAAACTTGAGCCACCATTGACCAAAAGGATTAAAAGCATATTGTCAGCCAGGAAATAATTATTCTGTGATTGCAATGTTTTAAGGGCCCTTTAAGGATTAAGAACTGAATCAAAGACATAAAAATTTTAAAAAAAATCAGTTCACTAACAATATATAAAGTTTCTATAACCCATTAGTGAAAGATTTGTGTACATACACAATGGTTTAGAAATTATAACCAATTCAGAGTATGAAGAGAAAAATGTTAAAAATGTTAGATCTGGCTGGAAATTAACTTGAATTCCTCTGGCTCCATTTAGAAATATGATCAAATGTGCAAAAAAGAAAAATAAGTGAAGTTTATTTGACTGAATTTTATCTTCAACACAAAGCAGATGTTTAAGTTGGATATTTTCTGGCCTTTTTTTTTTTTCCTGTGACAAATGAATGAGAATAGGTCTTGTGGGAAATCCATTTCCAAAATGCATTCATAGGGCTTTATCCAAGTGTAAGGAAAGAAGATGAAGTGACAAGTCAATTTCAATATAATATAGGTTTGAAAAGATTTTTTCTACCTTGAGTAATTATGAGACTAATTTCAAATGTTCAATCTATTACTAGGCTTGGAACACCTGTGGTTACACGTTAAATAAAAAAAAGTATTTTTAGGAGTACAACATTTGAGGACCTAAATTTGAATTGATGAACCTAAGGATATTCATGCTCAAAGTCAAAACCTGACATACTATCAAGAAAAAAAACAGAAAGAACATATTCACATGTCACTGAAGGTACGTAAACTGCTTCAGGTTCAGTATTTTCAACAAAAACGAGGTACATTGCATTTAGAAACTTGTTTAAGTCCATCAGCCTTTTCTGCATATACATAAATAGAATTATTAATACTTAGCTTGTTTAGTTGATGTGATGAGTAGATGAAGTGAAGTGGAGGCAGAGCTTTGGCACCTCTCTAAAAGTAGATGCTCAGTAAATACCATGCCTCCTCTTACTCCTTTGGGAACTTAAGAATTTAATGACAAGATTTTGTTCACATCAATCGCTTAACACTATGGCCATATCCCATTCTCAAACAAAATATTTCTACCTGTATGAGTCTTAAAGCTGTAATTCCTCTGAGCATAAAATTCTGTCTTTTCTTTCTGTGTCATTTATTACCATTGAAATTGTCCTTTGGTTCTTGGTTTGTTCGATCTCACTTTGCAAAACAGTGTTAAACATCAATTAGTAAGTGTCAGGCACTGGGCAGGCATTGGCAAACATAAAAGAAAATTGAAAGAACTCGGTGACTGAATAAGATGAGCTCACAGTTCATTTAAACATAAGCAAACTATTGTGTGTCGGCTATAACCAAATAAAAAAAAATCATAAGCAAGTTAAATAACTTATAAGGAGATTATAATATAAAATGTGTACAATTATATTTTTTATCTCCCTGCTTTTATACCCACAGATACACCTGGTAATACACACACAAAGCCCACTGATTTCCCAGAGCCTCAAATTATTCATGTCTTGTTTTCCAAAACAGCCTTTAGGCTCACTGAATCATCTCATTTCCTCACCTCTTTCTAGTTATATAATTTACCCCAGATTATTTTATTCTTAATATCCATCCACTTTAACTTCAATCCCCTCATCTTTCTGGATGAGCCTTATTGTTCAAGATGACCTATACCATGCAGTAGATGGGTTTAATTTACTAGGCATTATATGACCATAAAGTAGGGAATGGGTATAACATATCTGGCATATAGTCAGATTTGGTATTTTTATCACTAATGTTAGTATTAATACTAATCTAGTATTTAAATCATAAGGTCAACAAAATTATTCTGAAATGTATATATACTAATTTAAAAAACAGAGTAAGATTACATTTTCCTTTTATATTAAATGTTTACTGCTCACCTGTTCATCTACTTTTTTCTTATCTCTCAGTAAGTCATCACGCATATGACCACATATGTGGTCTAGTTACCTAACATTTTAACACTATTGTACATTTTCCAGAAGGACAATTTCTAGAAAGAAAATGTAGAGTTTCAGGAATACTAATGTTCTAGGGGTTTGGCATTTCTCCCAGAAGTGCTACAAATAAACACCTGATACTTTCTCCTTCAGAACCAGTAGGTTTAAATAGAATTCTGTTTAGGTTTTTGAATTGTGACATATGTTAATACCAATGAGAGTCTCTGCGTGAAAGGAATGTTAGCAGAATTTCAACATGGTACTATCAGGATAACTTGCCACTTTGCAATAAATATGCTATCAATATTCTGACCTTTGGGGGTTTAAACCTATAGGAAAGAATTCAACAAACTATAGATTGATGCCCTGAGAGCAACCATTATGCATTAAGGGGTCAATAACATCTAACATATTTTCATAATTCAGGTTCAGATATAATATTATATATAATATTATTGTTATATAATAAAAATTTTATTAAAAGATTTTAATTTACCAGTATTCTTTTTATTTGCAAGTTGTATCAAATAATAAAATCTATTTGCAAATTATTATAGTTTAAAATGCATTTGAAGTTAACATTTTGATTAATGCTCAGGGAAGTTTTCTGTATCTTTATCAAGTGTTGACAATTAGTTTTTATATTTGTTAAATACACTTTAAATATAGAGAATGAAAGGAGACTTTTTTCCAATGAAATTTTGTCTCTTAGGGTTTCAGTATTTAACAGTCATGCCCATACTTTAATGTGCAGAACCAGAGTTAATAAGAAAGACTAAAAATCTGTCCTTATGTAATGCATAGGACAGAGGTGACTTATGTCCAATGCTTCAGTCCTTAGACTAAGGTTGTACCTTCAAACAAAAGGGGCAGGGGAAGAAGTAGAGAGAAATAAAGAGGAAGGAAGGCAGTGAAGGAAAAAGTGAAGGGAGAGAAGAAAGACAAAACCTGAGAGAAAACCTGGTCGACTGGGGTGCATTCCCTTTCCCTCGCCGCAGTTTTAAATAAGTAAACAGACACAATCATAAAAACTGGTCTATTAAAATGATGCCCAGGACACTGTTTTTGGCATTACCACCATTCTTTCATTCTAGTAGGAGAGCTCTTAAAATGAGTTTTCATGGAGGAGAAGTGCTTACTAAACATGTACATTGAGTTCCTTCCCTGTCTGGAGTTCACAGGAGTGTGGGCCAGATGCCCTTATTTTTTAGACCAGACGAGGTGATCATTTAAATGAGATCCTTTCAATATCACTATTATAACCTGTACAAAATAAGAAATCATCTGTGTAACCTGTGTGGTTTCCATTTTATGGTGGGGAGGGAGAAATAAGAATACACGTTGAAGGAAGGAAAGATATATATATTAAAATAAATAAATGAATAAATGTAAGTAAAAGTTCACCCTGGTTCCTTTTTGCAAAATGGATTAGCCTTCACGAGATGTAATTTTAAGACAAGCATTACTAGTGCTACCAGTATGGAAATAGGGTAACTTATTCTAGAGTTTTTGTTACTTCTTGGGAAGAAGATTATCAAAAATTGAAGATGGCAGAAGACACTGTTCCAAAATGTGATATTTAACTTTTCAATAACACTAAGAACCAGCTACAAATATTGCCTCCACTTAAACGTAAAGAAACAAGCAAAAAATAATTTAGAAAGTATCTTTAGTCTAATAATTATGGAGTCAATATGGATAAAGTATTTTTTTGGAAAAACATAACCAGATGAAGGAAAAGATCTCAAGTTCCACCAAATTTATTATTAATATTGTTATTATTATAAGTCACAGCTTCTTGCTGTGATATTTTTTATAAGAAGCAATAGTCTCTTCACGTCTTTCAGCTGTAATCTGCAAGGTTTTTATTTTTAGTAGCTCATTGAAATAATCCTTGTGATAAAAGCAATTCAGGCAAGTGAACCTACAAGGGAAACTGAACTTATTTAACTGAAATTATAATTTTTTTTCTTAAGTGAAACAGAATTTGTTCATCTAAGTCATGATGGATTCACTGACTTCATATGTAGAAAAGTGTTCCCTCAACTGAAGTCACAATGCAAGGTAAAGTATGCATACCTACCCATATATACATAACTCTAGTCTTAAATTATATCCACACATATGCTTACATTTACATTACAAGTATCACCAACGTAGTTCACATTCAAACTTCCACTCTTCGTTTAGTACCCAGGGAATGAAATATGTGAGCCAGACGCCATCCTGCTCAGTTACGCAGGAGGGAATCTGCTTTTGAAAAATTGTCCAACTCCAGCCTCTGCACCACACTCACCAGGCATTACTGGGTCATCCAGAGACTTGCTGTGCTCCTAGAAAGATGAATCCTCCCTTTGCCTCAGCCTGGCCCCTAGCAGATTGAGGAGATGATCTTGGGGAAGGCTACCATCCCACCTCAAACTCCCTGCCTGGACCCTGCAAAGTTTTTTGAAAAATTTTGACCCAGAAGCCTACTAGATGAAAGAAAAGAATAAGAATAGCAAAATCATAGAAGAGAAAATTAAAAGTTGTAATTATTATCACATGCACATTTTTCTAATATTTACTTTCATTTTCCTCACTGATTATTCCCCTTAACCTTTGCAATTTAGTTTCTTTTTCAGTATGCTACCTGAAATGTTGCATGGAAGGTCACTGAAGACCTTGTGAATATTAAGTCTAACCTTTCGTAGATTTCTTGCTCTTTCTTAAATTTAACCTTATGACTACATGTCTGTAATTTTTCCTCTCTGGACATTTATTACAAAATGTTATCCTATTTCTAGTAAATTACCCTTTTGTTTTGTTTTGTTTTTTGTTTCCCTCTACCCTCTCACTCAGGAATCCGATTGATTTTTTTACCAATTTTATCAATCTCTGTCTATACTAATTTATTCCATACCATTATCTCTCGGAACTCTTTCTGAAAGGTCAATCACGAATTGAAATTCCAGCTGGCTTCTGGTGTCAGTATGTAAATATGCTAGTCATTTTACTCTTAACAAATGGAAAAAAAAAGACGAAAGTAATTCCATATAATGTCTGTGTAGTATAAGGAGCTGGTGAATTTGGATAATGGGAGTATTGAAGTTCCTTGTACTATTCTTGCAACTCATCTATGAATTCAAAATGGCATCAATATAAAAATTTACTAAAACAAGCAGATATCAATTGAGTGAGCAGCACTTTCTCTTACATATCAGTAAATGGCTTTTCATACTGCTTATAATCTGGATTTGAGATTACACTTGTTAAGAGCCCAGGGTCTAACACTAGATTCTTTCAAATCCTGGTCATTCCATTTCCAACTAATATGACCTTTGACTATGAGGTAAACCTCTCTGAATTGTGTTCTTTCTGCAAGATAGGGGGAACACTTATTCATTTTTTAGGGTTATTGTGATGATTAGGAGAAATAACCTATATAAAATGGACAGTAGTAAAAATATAAACATCAGCTTATACAGTTACTGATGTTGCTATTTTTCCTTATACTTTCACATCTGAATAATTGGTAAACTTGGGAATCCTAGCTCTACAACACCATATTCCTTTACTTCATCTGTTCACATTACATGGCTTTATTTTGTGATTATTATTGCAAAAATTTTTATCATTCCCTTCTTCTAAATCACGTTATTTATAGCTGCTAGATGAATAGGCATATACTCCAATCCAAATTGTGCATTTTTATTTGATGATGAGCCTTTATTATGACCCCCATTACTCCTCAAGTTATGTCAAGGCCCTCAGTGTGACACGCTAAGTCTTTCAAAATATAGCCCGAATACACATTCTTTACTCTATCATCTTCCATCCCCTACGACTGTCTAATAGTTCAGTCAGACTGCTTCATATTCCACATGTATGTATTGCGTTCTCCTGCTTCTGCACCTTTGTCATGCTGTGCTGACCCCAGCTTTTGTCTTGACTCCTCTCCCCACCTAGGGGTCTTCTGTCCAGATCCTTCCTCCAGATGTTAAATAAGGCCACATTAAAAGAACTGCTGTGCAAGAAAAACTCCAAAATGTCAGTGGTTTAATACAATTGTTTATTCTTGTTCATGGTAAGCTCCAAATAGGTTCCCAGCTTGGAAGGCAGTTCCCCTATACAAGGTAATTCAGAGACCCAGTCTCTTTCACTCCTGTGGTTCTGCCATTTTTAATTCGTGACTTTCAAGGTTATCATGCTCATCTGCATCAAGTCAGTGGAGAGGAAAGGAATGTGGAGGGTTTTATGGGACAGACCTGGAGTTGTACGTTATCATTTTTTTCTCTCATTACATTGTCAACAACGCAATTATATGGTTACAATTGATTTCAATGAAGTCTGACAGCATAACGTGGCTTTGTGCATAGAAAGATGAAGAAACAAGTTTTAGTAAATACTTTCTGCCACACTTAATTCTGGGTACATTTCAAATATTCTCCCTTCTGTAAAGTTCTTATACCTCCCAAGCATATGTCATGTATGATACACAATCCATAGGTGGGAGCATAGCAATGAATTTTCATTTCTAAATTTGAAATTAGCTGTTACAGGATATTACTAGTGAAAACGTTGTATTAAATTTGTTGTTAAAGGAGATTGTACAGCAAGAGGATTTTATGGATTTTTTTCTTTATGGATTTTTTTATAGAACAGAATCTGTATTCATCTGTATAGAACAGGATATGTATTCATACCAGATGGCAAAAGGATGAGTTAATCAATCTCTTAAGGTCCCTTATGACCTTCTAGTTCTAATGACTTAAATGCTTTTGAAAAGGTATTTCCAAGTGTCATTTTATTTTTTATTGCAACAAATGTACACAACTTGTGTCAGGTTTTCAAGCTTTCCAAATGTCAATGCAAATGGCATTTCCATGGAGTAGATGTTTTTAACCAATGTTCACACTATTTTACTGAATTTAAGGGAATTAAATAAAACTGAAGAACATATTAATTCTCGCTGTATCTTATCATGGAGAAGTGAACCCTATTGGAATTTTATAATCAAAATCTTATTGCCCAGATTTTGAAATTATGCTATGAAACCCATCTGTATTGCAAACTTATTCAGAAAATATAGGATAGAATGGGGCTTGCGAGACAATGCTGCACTCGGTGACTTTACTAGCTCCACAGATAGCTTTCTCCAGATGTTGCCAGGCAACAACAGCTCATATAAAGAGATTCCTGTTCATAAACTAAACCTCGTTGGTAATACAGTAAGACTCGGGATTTTTACCGCTTGAACAGGTAGAATTACAAGTAAAATGACTTTAGTCATAATCTCAAAGGAAAGAATCAATGCATAGATTTTTATTTTTTAAAAATGATAGTTACCTTGGTAGAGAGATCTGTAACCAAAATGATAGCCATCACATTAATCATATATGCATGTGTCTGTATCAAGGGATAAAATGGGAGATTTCAGGAAGAATTTTTTAAAATTATATAAATAATACATTATATGAATAGGAAATTAATAGGAGATAAATTGATGTAGTGACCCTAACAAAAAATGATCAGACTTGCAGTCACGATTTAAGAGTAGGAATGCATGTTCTGACAGAATTTTGCAGTTGGCCAGAGTACAGCCGTGTGAACAATGGAGTGCAGATAAATGAAATACAGCATAAAATATAGAGAAAGCTGACTATTACTTCCTCATAGGTAGGCAGTGGCAGCCATGAGTATATAACATGATATGTTATGGGGGATATTTTACAAAATACCACATAATGAAATAATAACTTTGAAATAATTAAATGATCTCTAGGAAGAATTAAAACAAGGAACTTTTTCTTATTCTTTGTCTCCCTCTCCCTGTGTGTGTCTATATGCATGTTTGCATGAAAATTTGTTCACAGGGAAACTCTGACTAGTTTATTTTATGTATTTCTAGTTATAAGAAAATATTGCATGCCTTTGTTAGATAAAGAACCACAGAAGGAAATATGTCAGTTGAGAGGAGAAAATAGGCATGTTCTTAAGTGTAGGCCAGGAAAATACAAATATAACATGTTGAATAAGATTCTAAGAACAGAGAAAAAATTTAAAATATTTATCATATTATCATCACTATGTATTTATATTTTTTAATTTTTTGATATGTTTAAATACTTTACACATATTTTATTATTTAAATGCCAGTTCATTCATATCCTGCCTTTCATCTTTTCCATCTTCACCCCATGTGCACCTATAAACTTATTCCTCTCAATTATAGTCAATTCTCTGTTATCCAGCTTGGCAGGGAACTGTTATATTCATGTTATTTAAATTTTCTGGTTCTAATCTACATCACACAAGGACTACTAATTTTCAAAGTGCAAGACTATAAAAATTATTTTACTATTAAAATGGTACTAAGTTAAATTACTTCTTTTCATATGTATTAGATTTTGTGGTTTTACCTAATTTAACCATCATTTATTAAAACCTTCAAATATATATGCAATGATTTAGCATGTTTAAAGTTACCGTCTTTTTCCAAAAAAATATGGTGCATTGATTTTATGTGATAAAATTCAAAATAGAATTTTTCAAAAATTGCAAGTACAAGAAGTATATGCTCTCAATGTAGAAAAAGACCCATTCTCCAAAGAGATTTTTCACAATGGCATCCTTTACATTCCTGAAGAATCAAATCATCTTATCAGTCTTTCATGCTGAAGGCTCCATAATATTTTATAGTTTTATAGATTCTTGGTTTTGTTTCCACCTATTCATAAATATGTTTTGTGGACAATGAGTAAGTAGATTTTTTTTTTAATCTTACAGAGGTATGTGTGTTAACTTTCCAAGCTTCAAAACAGGTGTGTTATTTCACTGGGGAGCCTAACTGCAAAACTAACCTCTCAACATTTATATGTCTATGATGATGGTTGTTAACAGTTTAGTGCTTGAACCCCTATCATCCACAGTATCATGTAGTAAAGTGTCTATTATGATCCTCATTTGGTAACTGAATGGGGAAACTTATATTACAAAGATTATGGGATGCATGATTTGTGGATATTCAATCTGTTTCAGACTTCCACTTCCAGTATGAAGGAGTAGGTAGTATTTGACAAACCTTTTGATGAGGACATGTAAAAAAATTACATAAAGTACAGAGAGAGGGAGAGAAAGGAAGAGACAGAGATTGAGAGATATGAAGAGAAGCAGGGCTTGAGGATCCAAGATCCTGGAAAGAGTACGCATGCATTTCCTATTGCTGTTGTAAGAAATGAGCACAAACGCATTCACTTAAAACAACATAAATTTGTTTTCTTCCTGTTCTGGAGATAAGTCTACAGCGGGCCTTATGTGGCTAAAATCAAGGTTTGGCCAAGCTGCCTCCCTTTTGGGAGCTCTGGAGGAAAATCCCTTTCCCTGACTTTTCCAGCTTGTAGAAGCCACCCACATTCCTTAGGTAGAGACCTCTGTCAGCAATCGCGTCCTTCCTCAGGTCCCCTTCTCTGACTCTGACACTCCTGCCTTTCTTCCTCAGTGTTCTTTGAGAACACTGGTGGTTACACTGATCCCACCCAGATGGTCTAAAATAACCTCCCCATCCCATGATCCTTAATTTATGCATATCTGCAAGTCTCTTTTGCCAAATGAGGAGACATATTTACAGATTTCAGGAAGTAGGAAGTGGCCATCTTTGGGTAGACATTTTTATTTGCCATCTGTGTATTTTCTTTGGTGTGGTGGTCTTTTCAGATATTTTGCCTCTAATTTGGTTGAGTAATTTGATTACTTACTGTTGAATAAGTGTGTATTACTTAGGCTGTGAATCTGTGGTAACTTTTATGCAGCAGTAGAAAACTAATATGAAAACATAAGCGGAGAGTGCGATACTCTCAAGTGTGTTGTTAAAAAAAAATGCATTTGAATGGAGCAGGAACTGGAACGAATCAAGGATGACACCAGAAAGCCTCCTAGAAGTAAGAGCAGACCAGAAATAGACCAGCCTCTACCAGATCAGGGTTATGACTGAATAAATTATCTGACTACAATAAGAAAATTAAATCCCTCTGGAAGAAAATAACATTATGAGAATCTCAAGAATTCTGGAATTGTCATATGCAATATCCATCTTTCACTTAAGAAGAATGTTGACATGTACCTCTGGGGATAAAAATACATTATATGTTTATAAAAAATAAAAAAAAGAAGAATGTTGAGAATTAGCCCAATCTAATCAATATTTACACTTTGTGTATCTTTTAACAATTTTTCATGGGCTCATTTAATCATAAGCAAATGTATATAGACAGTGTATAAGATTCACTTCTCTATGTTTAAAAACAACATATATAATAACTTTTTTTTAAACATAGGTGAATCATGAGTCATGTACATAGAGATGTAGTAATCCAGGGTTACATCTAACATATTTAAGGTGCTGTGTTGTGAGCTGCCCTGTGAAGACATCAGTGTGGCAAGGAACTGAGGGTAGCCTCCAGCCAAAAGCTAGTAGGGGATTGAGAGTCCAAAGGCTTAAAGAAACTGAATCCTGCTAGCAGCCACACTAGTGAGCTTGGAAGAAGATTTTGCCCCAGTGAAGCTTGATATGATCTCAACCTGGCTGACACCTTGTGAAAGATTCTGAGCTCGAAGCTTCAACTGTGCTGTATCCAGATTCCTGGCCCACAAAAACTGTGGGATAATAGATATCATTGTTTTAAATCACTAAGTTTAGAAGTAATTCTTACTCTGTGATAGTAATTAATATACAAATAAGGGAGGAAACGTCATTTTGTTTTTAAATAAAACATGGATCATTCTAGCCTCCTCCACTTAATTATCTGTAAACTCCCACTCAAAGAATGAAACCTGATTTCTACCATCTGCCGTCCATTTACTTAATTGTTCATCTTCAGTGTACATATAAGAGTATCAGAATTTTTAACCCATACTTCTGTCAGATGCAACCTTATCAATTAGATTATAATGCTTAGGTGCATTTTTCTTTGGTCTTTCATTTTACAAACTCCACCCATTTTCAAAGCTACTTTGATCAGCAATGTCCCCCCTCATTTTCTTTAGTGAGATCGTTTCATACATTTGTGATATAGTCAGGCTGCTTTAGTATATTCTGCATTCCATTCTTGGACTCACCCAACTCTCTACACGATTGTTTTAAATGTGTGCATGCATCAACTTTGCTCTTTGTTCTGTCAAGTTCAATGATTTCTGACAAATGTGTCACATACGCTGGAGGACTGTTTTGCCATCTTACATATGTCCTGTTTCACCTGTCAACCCTCCCTCCCATTCCAATGAACAGCTGACAATGACTAGTATTTTTATAATCTGTATTAATTTTGTCTTTTTAGAATGTAATATTATTGGGCTCATTGATCATTTTTCACAAGTAAAATCTTAAAAAGAAAGACATCTTGGTTACTTTCAGGTTTTGGTCATTATTAATAAATCTGCCATAAATATTTCTGTGCAGGTATTTGCATGAACTTAAGTTTTCAAATCAAATGGGTAAATACCCAAAGGTGGGATTGCTGGATTACATGGTAAGATTACCTTTAACATTGTACAAAACTGCCAACCTACCTTCCAGAGTGACCATAAAATTTTGCAAGCCCACCAGCAATGAATGAAGGTTCCTATTGTGCTACATTCTTGCCAGCATTTTGTAATATCGTGTTTGGGATTATAGCCAGATAAGTAAAGTCACATTCATAGGTTTCAGGTATTAACACTTGCATATATATTTGGGATTGGGGGAGCACAATTCAACCCTCTATATTATGTATGTAGAAAGAAAAAAAAAATCCCTTATCTCACACCATGTTCTAAGTGGATTAATTACCTAAGTACAAAAAGTTTAAACCTTTTAGATTATAAGAGAATATATTTAAAACATCAGGATAGGGTTTCTTAAACAATATTCAAAAGGTATAAAAATAAGAAATAATAAAGTATTAACAAATTTGAGTATATTTAAATTAATACTAATATTCATTAAAGGGCAATATAAAATGGTGAAAAGCTGGCCTTTTTATCCATACTATATTGAGAAATACAACACATCTTTAGGAAAAAGTTAAGCCACTAAAAATTAATACACAAAATTTATAATGGATTTCTGAAAGAGAAGCATGTACAAGTAGACCATATACATGAGAATGAAAACACTTCAGTCCGAAACCTATGGGATACAGCAAAGGCAGTCCTAGGGGAGAAGTACATAGCCATCCAAGTCTCCTTCAAAAAAATTTAAAAATCCAGAATATACGAGCTTTCTTTACACCTTAAAGAGCTAGAGAATTGACAACAAATTAAGCCAACCCCACACACAAGAAAGGAGTTAATCAAGATTAGAGCAGAGACCAAAAAGATAGAAACTATAGATACAGTAGAACACATCAATGAAACAATAAGCTGGTTTTTTGAAAGAATCAATAAGATCGATAAACCATTGGCCAAAATAATCAGAAAGAAAAGAGAGAGGACTCAATATAATTATGATGAAAAGGAAGAGATCACAACTAACACCAAGGAAATAGACACAATTATCAGAAATTATTACCAACAGTCATATGCCAATAAGTTGAGCAACCTAGATGAAATGGATGCATCCCTGGACACCTATAAACTTCCAAAACTGAATCAGGCAGAAATTGAAAACCTGAATAGACCAATATCTAGTAACGAGATTGAGGCAGTGATCAAAAACCTCCCAAAAAACAAAACCCGAGGACCTGACAGATTCCCTGGAGAATTCTACCAAAGAGTCAAAGAAGAAATAGTACCTATTCTCCTGAAGCTGTTTCAAAAAATAGAAACAGAAGGAAAACTTTCATTCTTTTTATGAAGCCAGCATTACCCTCATCCCCAAACCAGGCAAAGACCCCACCAAAAAAGAGAATTTCAGACCAATATCCCTGATGAATATGGATGCTAATATTCTCAACAAGATCCTAACTAATAAGGATCCAACAGTACATTAAAAAGGTTATCCATCATGACCAGGTAGGATTTATCCATGGAATGCAGGGGTGGTTCAACATTCACAAACCAATCAATGTAATAGAACTAAATCAAAAAGAGAAGAGAAAAGAACTACATGATCCTCTCAACTGCAGGAAAGGCGTTTGACAAAATACAGCGTCCGTTCCAGATTAAAACGAGTCAAAGCATAGGGACAGAGGGAACGTTTCTCAACTTCATAAAATCTATCTATGAAAAACCCACAGGAAATATCAATCTCAATGGGGAAAAGCTGACAGCCTTCCCTTTTAGATCAGGAGCATGACAAGGATGCCCACTCTCACCACTGTTGTTCAACATAGTACTAGAAGTTCTAGCAACAGCTGTCAGACAACAAATCTCTTCGCAGATGACATGATACTTTATATGGAAAACCCAGAAGACTCCACCCCCAAACTACTAGAACTCATACAGCAATTCAGTAATGTGGCAGGATACAAAATCAATGTATAGAAATCAGTTGCTTTCTTATACACTAATAATGAAAATATAGAAAGGGAAATTAGAGAATCAATTCCATTTAATATAGCACCAAGAGCCATAAGATACCTGGGAATAAACCTAACCAAAGAGGTAAAGGATCTGTACTCAAGGAACTACAGAACACTCATGAAAGAAATTGAAGAGACACAAAAAGATGAAAGAGCATTCCATACTCATGGATAGGAATAAACATTGTTAAAATGTCTATACCTCCTAGAGCAATCTATACTTTCAATGCCATCCTGATCAAAATTACACTAGCATTTTTCAAAGAGCTGGAGCAAATAATCCTAAAATTTGTATGGAACCAGAACAGACCCTGAATTGCTAAGGAAATGTTGAAAAAGAAAAACAAAACTGGGGGCATCACGTTGCCTGATTCCAAGCTTTACTACAAAGCTGTGATCACCACGATAGCATGGTACTGGCACAAAAACAGACACATAGACCAGTGTAACAGAGTAGAGAGTCCAGATATGGGACCCTCAACTCTATGGTCAAGTAATCTTTGACAAAGCAGGAAAAAATATACAGTGGAAAAAAGACAGTCTTTTCAATAAATGGTGCTGGGGAAATTGTATAGTTATCTGTAGAAGAATGAAACTCGACCATTTTCTTACACCATACCCCAAAATAAACTCAAAATGGATCAAAATCCTCAACGTGAGGCAGGAATCTAACAAAATCCTAGAGGAGAACATAGTAAGAGTAACCTCTTTGACATCAGCCACAGCAACTTCCTTCAAGACATGTCTCCAAAGGCAAAGGAAACAAAAGTGAAAATTAACTTTTAGGACTTTATCAAGATCAAAGGCTTCTGCACAGCAAAGGAAACAGTCAATAAAGCAAAGAGCAACCCATGGAATGGGAGATGATATTTGCAAACGACACTACAGGCCAAGGGCTGATATTCAAGATCTATAAAGAACTCCTCAAACTCGACACACATAAAACAGATAATCACATTAAAAACAAATGAGCAGAAGACATGAACAGACACTTCTCTAATAAAGACATACAAATGGCTAACAGATGAAAAAATGTTCATCATCAGTGGCCATTAGGGAAATTCAAATCAAAACCACATTGAGATACCACCTTCCACCAGTTAGAATGGCCCAAATCAACAAGACAGTAAATAACAAGTGTTGGAGGGGATGTGGAGAAAGGGAAACCCTCTTACGCTGTTGGTGGGAATGCAAGTTGGTGCAGCCACTTTGGAAAACTGTGTGGAGATTCTGTAAGAAATTAAAAATAGAGCTGCCCTATGACCCTGCAATTGCACTACTGGGTATTTACCCCAAAGATACAGAGGTAGTGAACAGAAGGGCCACCTGCACCCCAATGTTCATAGCAGCGATGGCCACAGTCGCCAAACTGTGGAAAGAACCAAGATGCCCTTCAACAGACGAATGAATAAAGAAGATATGGTCCATATATACAATAGAGTATTACGCCTCCATCAGAAAGGATGAATACCCAAGTTTTATCTCAACATGGATGGGACTGGAAGAGATTATGGTGAGTGAAATAAGTCAAGCAGAGACAGTCAATTATCATATGGTTTCATTTACTTGTGGAGCATAAGGAATAACACGGAGGACATTAGGAGAAGGAAAGGACAAGTGAATTGGGGGAAATCAGAGAGGGAGACAAACCATGAGAGACTGTGGACTCTGAGAAACAAACTGAGAGATCTGGAGGGGAGAGGGGCGGGGGGATGGGTGAGGCTGGTGGTGGGTATTATGGAGGGCATGTACTGCATAGAGCACTGGGTGTGGTGCATAAACAATGAATTCTGGAACACTTTAAAGAAATAAAATAAAATGGGAAAAATTAAATAAAAATTTTTTAAATGTTCACATTGATTAGTAACAAGCAAGGTACAAATTAATTCCACAAATCAGTATCATTGTACATTCATTAGATTTGCAAAATAAAAATTCTGAAAATGTCAAATGTTAGAATTCAGGAAAATGTAAATAAATTGTATTGTTATTATTAGTATTAGTATTAGTATTAGTATAGTATTGTTAGTAGGGGTGGAAATTCTACAATCTCTTTGGAGAACATTTTGGCATCACCTTCAAATATGATGGGGTATCTTTATATTTACTTATATTTTCCTTTTCATACCTACTAGTGGTAAAAATTGCCATAGGAAAGAAACCTAAAAGAGAAGTAAACTGACGACAGTAAAGATTCACCCTGGTAGGGGGAAAAAAAAAGATGGCTGTTTCTGCACATTAAACTGAGAGATGTTTCAAAACCCAAGGGCAGCCCATTGTGAAAATAGTATTTATACATTTATTTACACACAATATTTAGTTTGTAGGTGAACTACAGGTGTGATACATATAACATCTCATAAGAACATATAAATAAAATTTTATAACAAAGATTATATAAATTTATTACTAAATTTTGCCCATTAGCCTCCCCAAGTTCTTTTTCTACTTTTATATCTAATATTAGCTTAGATTATTCAAAACAATGGAAAGAATGTGTGGTTTTTCAGTTCTTATCTCTAGGCTGAAGGGAAGAGGAAAAGCTAACTTCATATTCAGTAAGACAAGATTAAATCCTTCACATCATATCAGAGTAAATATAATGTCAATACAAAGTCATTGGAACATGAAAAAAATTAAAAGAACTGGTAATATAACTATGAACAGAAACTATACTAAACACATATTCACAATCAGTGTGCAAAAGGTAAAGTTCAAAATTTAAAGAAAGCAATGTATCATATGAAATAATAAGAATTTTTCATACTTTATTTATGTGGAATAAATTAATAAATATTAAATATTAAATGGAATATGGAAGAGTACAGAAAATGAAAAGGGGAGGTTAAAGATCAAATTAAATAGACCAATAAATATCATTAATAAATTAACTAAAACCAGGAAGAAATAGAATAAGCATCATCAAGAAGCAAGTTATTTTTAAAGAAAAATGATTTAGATAGAGGTGGTTTAAGATAGAGGTGAAAGCAATTACAAAGATACTTAAGATGTGAGATAAAAAGCCATGTAGTGTATGAAAATTTGATGTATCTGAATTTAAGAATAATAGAAGGCAATAAAACCCAGAGAATTGGAAATATATAAATTTAATTCTAGAAGTTTTTTCTAGCTGGAAAAAAAATACGTATTTCAGAAATGTTTGATTTAGAAAATTCTCCAGTGAGTTATATAATTTTATTAATCTTTTGGACTTAAAAGACATAATTCTTCAATCATCATGACAAAAAAAGTCAATGACTTAATAGGGAAAAAGGAAACATGACCTCAAAATTATCAAAAGTATTATTAATGCTGGGGTGACTGGGGTTCAGGTAAGTGGCTGACTCTCGGTTTGAGTTCTGGTCATGCTCTCAGCCAGGGCTCAGGGTTTGAGATTCTCGCCCTTCCCCCCAGTCCCTTCCCTAGCTTGCACTCTCTCTCTCAGAAAAAAATAAATAAATAAAATGCTAAAAAAAAGAAAGCATTATTAATGCTAGAAGACAGTGGAACAATCTTCAAAGTTCATAAAAAAATCCTGACCTAAATACAGTACATCAAGTCGAGTTTGTTGGCAAATATGAAGGCAACAGACAGACATTTCCAAACATGAAAGAACTAGTATGATAAAAGCTCTTGACCTGATGACATATTTTTAAATACACATTTTTAAGTCTAAGTATTATCTGATGATGAAAAATAAAGGAATGAGAAATGGAAAAGTAAGCAACTGGCCAACAGTGACTACTACTAAATCATTTTCAGCATAATATGGATATTAAACATCTATGAGAATTATAGAAATAAAATACAAATATTAGAAACTTAGACAATATATAAATAATTACCCAAAGAACAAATGAACAAAGAATTAAGGATAACATTATAGGAGAAAAAGAGAGGGCTTTAAAAGCCCTTAGATTTCATTGCAGAGATACCTAACTCTCCTTCACAATATTTACTCTATTTTAGTGTCACCTCTATTTTCTCTATTTATATTTTTCTCTTTCTCTCCATGCATCTTACAATGCACCCTACAATGAATGCATCTTATATAGAGAAAGATTTCTGCAAATGTGCTTATCTAGAATTAGTAATGCTCATGTATGAAAGGCAGTCTTTGTAGTTTTGTTTAATCTCTTCTAACTTTTTTGGAAACTTCATTATTTAAGTGTATATTTTTTAAAAAGTGAGGGGGCTCCTGGTTGGCTCAGTTGGTTAAACGTTCAACTCTTGATTTCAGCTCAAATAATCTCAAGGGCACGGAATTGAGCCTCACATCAAGCTCCCCGCTGGAAGGGGAGCCTGCCTAAGATTCTGTCTCCCTCTCCGTCTGCCCCTCCCCCCATGCACACCTGCTCTCTCTCTCTCTAAAAAAACAAGCAAACAAACAATAAAACACAAAGACTAAAGACAAAAAATAGTAAAACTATATTGAAATGGCTAAGTCCATCTAGTGGAGATAGATGATTATTTTCCTTTATTCCTGAAGCTGTGCATCTATCTGAGTTACACTGATGACGATGGTGGAACGATGTGATGTAAAAGAAAAGACTTAGCAGCAGTGTGTTCTGCCTTCTTTTAAACTGTTCTTTGCAAATCTCTGGTGATTTTATTAAAATCCATAGTCTGTGTCCCATGTAGGATCCATACGTTTAAGAGGAGTTAGAAAATGACTTTATTCAGTGACCATAAGGGAGTCCAGTGAGACGTCATTTGGAGCTGGCATGTCTTTTTGTAAGCCTGACAATGGACCGCATAGGTCACTGCTCTATCTACACACAAAGATGAGTTTCTTCTCCATGTGCTTTATGCAGCACCATTGAATTATCTTCTATTATGTGCATTTATATATTTACTCCCTTTATAATTTTCTCAGGAATCAGTTTTGTTTTTATTTTATACCACAAAAATGGTTAAGTATTTATCTAAGTTACTTTCAATTCTTATGAACACATCAACTTGGAAAATTGGAAAATTGAATTCAGAGAGGAGAAATACTCTAATTTCATATTTCATTAATTAATTAAATGCTGAGGGTTTTTTTTTTTCCTGCAAGTAAAGGCACTATGCAGGGAACACACCACCAGGAATGGGATATCCCTAAGTCATATATAAAATTCATTGTGAATTAGAACTTTAGAAAGATTAAAATAGTGATTTAAAGAGTGAACATTGACATTCTGAGCTACTTCATTCTTTTTTAATCCAGATTCTTAACAGCCTGTAGCAGTATTTCAGAAGCACTACAATTTCTGCCAATAACCTTTCCCCAAAAAATAATTTCAGTCAGCATTATCACTCAATGTAACCAACAGAAACCAGAAATCCACTTCAAATGTCCTTCAAATAGCTAGAAGATGAATTCAAGGGGATATGAAATGTAAAACTCAGAAGATGAGGCCTGACTTTGATACTTACTTGGTCTGATAAAGTAATTTTGTCTCCATATAGATCTCATTGTATAAGGAAAAGAAGGGGGAAAGGAAGCCGTAATGTGTCACCTTATCTAAATAAGGTACCTGTCATTTCTGGAATTCTGTTTAAACTATGATAGATGTTCTCATCAACAAAATCTCTTTCCTTCCTAGAAAACGGGACTTTTAAAGGTAAAATAGTACAAGTAAGCTACATTTTCCTGCTAGAGATGCTATGAACAATGGAAACAAGAGCCTTGATTAAAAATAGCCAAAACTTTGGAGGGAAAGATACAAACCACCCACAGTGGACCAAACGAGGGGGTATTATCCTTTACTGTGAGAGTTACACTGGTTTATCACTGTTTTTCCCCCATATGTTGGTTATCCTTAACATTATTCACTATTTTCTATGTTTTATACATTTGGTCCATGCGATACTATAATTTGGTGGTGATACTATATATTTGGTGGCACAGAGCTTCTAAAATGCTGGTGTTTCCAAAGTGGTAAGAGCAGTAAGGATGTCATTTCTTATTTTAATGAGGAGACTTTTGGAAAACACCTAAGGGTACAGCTGGTCACCCCTGTGTTTAGAGAGCCGAAGCTTCCAGCTCTGCAAACCCTGACTGTCAGGGAAGGGGGAGGGACTGCAGATTAAGGTTCATCACCAACGGCCAATGATTGAATCAATCATGTCTTTGCAATGAAGCCTTCCTAAAAACCAAGAAAGATGGTGTGCGGAGCTTCTGGGCTGGTGAATAAAGGGAGGTACTGGGAGAGTGGCACTCTGGGAGAGGGCGTGGAAGCTCCCTGCCCTTTCCTCATATCCTTCTCCATGCCTGTCTCCCTCTGACTACTCCTGAGTTATATTCTTTTATAATACATTGGAGCACTAGTAGTTGAAATGTTTCTAAGTTCTGAGAGCCACTCTAGCAAATTTCCTCCCATGAAAGAAGAGGGTTGTGGGACTCTCTGATTTACAGCTACATGGTCAGAAGTATAGGTAACAGCCTGGACTTGCAGCTGGTCTCTGATGTGGTGGAGAAGTGTAGTGAACTGAGTGTAGGACTGAGCCCTCAACCTGCGGAGTCCGATGCTCTCTAGGGGTGTCGGAATTGACTCAACGTTCAGTTACATCCTGCTGGTTCCAGGAATTGCTTGGTGTTGTGTGGGAAGCCCCCTACAACGTACACATGGAATTAGATCCAGGAACCCAAAGAGTCAACTTTTCCTGCTTTCATAGAATTTGGAGTGTTTATTTTTTTTTACAGAAAAACATGTTAAGTAAGTTATAAAATTATAATTATTTCACCTGGTGGAGCTGGAGAGAAATGGAGGAGTTTTTGTTAAGCCACAGGTAAGCATACTGGGAGGTCTGTTTTGTTCTGTTTCATTTTGTTTCCTCTATAGCTACATCTTTTCTGGTATCATCATCCTTACCAAATTGCCAGTTAATTAGGGATCAACTTCTTCAACCACATTCTTTCTTTCCTTCCTTCCTTCCTTCTTTCTTTCTTTCTTTTGCCTTTTTAATTTTTCTTTTAATTCCGGTCAATGACATTCTTTTATAGTAATGATCAAAGTACAGACAAATGATCCATAATTTGTCAATCATAATTTTTAACCTTCTGGCCTCTATCATATTTGAAAGTTCATATATAAGACATGTCAGGCCAAATAGAAACCTCCTCTGATTTCTTCAAAATTGTAACATAGATTGGGGGCAAGGGAAGTTGGAAAGTAATATAAGCCCATAGTTGTTGGTTGATCTTGCCTAAATAAGTTGAAGACAGATTTCAGTTGCTTGCAACTGAATGACTAGATTAATACATGTATAAAGAAAATCAGATTGCTGACGCCTAGCTTTGGTGACCAGGTAGAGCAATGGCAGGCATTGAAACAAGTAAATATTCTTGGTAAAGCAAAACACTGAGTTAATATTTCTTTTTTTTCTTTCCTTTTTACATAAAATGGCCATGTAAAAAGAGTAAATATATAGGTACTAGCTTCAAAGATATAAAATATTTAACAATTGAGATACTTTATATCTCATCTTTTCCGTATGAAAAAATACATTATTTGAAATGTATTTCCATTTATTTCAAAGTATGTTACATTAAAATCATTGCTTTTTCACATGGTTTCATGATTAATTAGTAATATGGAATAGGGTAGTGTAGATTCAACTAGTGGTTTTTTTTTTTTAAGATTTTATTTATTTTTTTGACAGTGAGAGAGGGAACACAAGCAGGAGGAGTGGGAGAGAGAGAAGCAGGCTTCCCGCTGAGCAAGGAGCCCAATTCGGGGCTCGATCCCAAGACCCTGGGATAATGACCTGAGCTGAAGGCAGATGCTTAACAACTGAGCCACCCAGGTGCCCCTCACCTAGTGTTCTTAATAAGAGCTGAAACAATGGGCACTGATACATGAAAACTTAGCAAAAAGGGTCATATAATACAGTTATATACTAAGTACATAGAATGCATTTACACATTTGGGATTTTAATGTGATTTAAATTATAGTATTAAAATACCTTCTCACTTCAGCTAAAGCCTTTAAACTATATATATATCACATGATATGGCACAAAAAATATATAAAAACAATTTTCCATCAAACCTCATAATGTTATGCTATGCAGATTATTTATGATAAATTACCTTCTTTTTCAATAACAAAACTAGGTATGTAAGTTACATCTTGAGTATTATGTCATAAGTGTTTTAGAGAGATACAAGCACACAGTGTCATCTATTTCTACTGTAACTAGCGTAATTATATTGTTCTTTTTTTCCTTCTTTCCTTTTTCTCTCTTCTCTCTTTAGCTATCTTACTTCTATTCCTTCTCTTCCTTCTCCTTCCTCGTTTTCCTCGTTTCCCTCCTCCTTCCTTCCCTTATTTTACCCCTCCTCCTCTTTCCCCTCCTCTTTCCTCTTCTCTTCTTTCTCCTTTTTCTTCCTTCTTCTTCTTCTTCCTGTCTCTCACTCTTGCTCTCAAATTGAATATATCAACTTTTTCAGTTTTTATTTAAATTACAGTTAGTCAACATACAATGTTATCTTAGTTTCAGGTGTACAATATAGTGACTCAACACTGCCATACACCCCATGCTCATCACAAGTGCCCTCCTTAATCCCCATTACCTATTTGACTCATACCGCTGCCCACTTCCCCTCTGGTAACCAACAGTATATGAATTTATAAATTTTAAATTTCTTTTTTTCCTAACATAGAGAACTTTTCTCTCTTTGCTACTCCATTAGTTTTCCTAGAATATTAGTCAAATAATTATCTTTAGAGAGATCTGGTTATAACATTTGTGAATTTTTATTTGTTTTTATAACAGAACAAAGAGAGAAGCAGGATCCCCACTGAAGAGGGATCCCCCCATGGGGCACCATCCCAGAACCCTGGGATCATGACCTGAGCTGAAGGCAGATGCTTAGTTCACTGAGCCACCCAGGAGCCCCAGCTAAAAAGATTTCTTTTGTGTGTGTGGCTATAAAATTGGTCAGCAATAATCTAAATAATTTGTAAATATAAATTCATAAATATGCTTCTAGTAAAAATAATGTTGAATAAAAGCCTTACACAACTCATTTGTCATATCTACACAATTACATATTGAGAGATGCTAGAGCCTAATGGTTATGAACCTGGTGTCTACAGCTAAATTTCCTGGATTCAAATCCCATCTTCTGAGTGTACTAGCTGATGCCCATAGGCATCAATTTTCTTTCTTTAAAATCAAAATAAATAAAAACATTCAATTCATACATCAGTATTATAAACATATTAAAATGTATTTCTCTTTTTCCTTTTGTTCCTTTTTTCCCTTTAAAGGGGTATTGAAAATGTCACATAACATTTTTATGCATATTTTTACCTTGCAAAGTACAGAAGATTCTAACAGGCCCTTGAAAGTTCAAAGAAACAATTTTGTCAAATCTTGTTTGTACCCTGGCTCTGGGAAAGAATGACATTGTCAATTCTATGGACAGTTTGTTAAGCCACTTTCTGTGCTAGAATAAAACATAGCTGGTGTTGTGGGGGGGCTGTGTGGCTCAGTCATTAAGTGTCTGCCTTCAGTTTGGCTCGGGTCATGATCCCAGGGTCCTGGGATCAAGCCCCACATTGGGCTCCCTGCTCAGCGGGAAGTCTGCTTCTCCCTCTGCCACTTCCCCTGCTTGGGCTCCCCGCCCCCCTCTCTCTCTCTGACAAATAAATAAATAAATAAAAACTTTAAAAAATCTGGTGTTTGTATTTAATGAGATGGTTTTATTTCAAAGCCCAAGAGCCATAACTTTTAAAATATATTTCAAGACTTCTTGGGTTACCAAATAGAAGAGAAGGATGAGAGCGAGGAAAAATCTTCCTTATTTCTATTGTTGACATTTTAAGTATTCTGCATGTGGTAACTTTTAGAATATGACATTTTGATGTTCACTTAGCTATTTGAAATATCAATTAGGAAATAGGAAGTTGTAACAAATCATGTTATTTAGCTTTAATTATAATCCTCATTGTCTCAACTGATAACTTACTAGACTAGAAAATTCCATAAAATATAAAGAGGGAAATATTTTTTATTCTAATCAGCTCTTCGTATTCCCAACTTGTCAGTCTTTGGGAAGTGGAATTATTTGTAAAGGTGTCAACTAGTTAGTAACAGAAAAAAAGACTAAGAAAATTAAATATGGGGTATATGACAATTAGGATGAATAGTCCTAGAAGAAATCACTTTAAATATTACTTCTTGCAAAGTAATTGTGTACGTAAAACATTGCTTCTCCACAAAAAGATTAAATCTGTACCTAGCTGTAATTTAGATTTTTTCTAAAATGTAAAGTCAATGACCACCAATCAGGACTACAATCAGAAATAAAAAGGGTTAGAGTGGTGTTAGTAGTTAATACAAGGATGCTTTTAAAAATTTACAATTTATGCAAAAAAGTGAAAAAAAAATCAGATCACTCTGCTGAAATTTCACTGGACTCTCCCGTTTCCCTTACCCTGGCACTAACGTATAATCTACTCCACAGAATTTCAGGACATACTTAAGAAACTGAAAGCCATCTTCTGAAGCAACAATGAGTCTTAGATTGGTATATGGCATTTAATTTTTGGAAATAAGTCTGCTTCTTATGAGTAAAACCTGGTTCCTTCCATTTCTCTAATCTGTAGAGGAGATATCACAAATATAGATTTTTTAAGTGTATTTTCAGAAAAGCTTGTTAATAGTTCTTAGAATCTGGGATCCTATCTACTCTTTGTTATATAAAGTGACAATAATGAATATATACCAAAAGAAAGGGACAGTGCAGATTAAAGAAAGAAATAGAAGCCAAATAAAATTATATTTTTATTTCCACACAGTTTCTATAAAGACTAGTTCTAATCCTTTTAAAAATCATGGGCAAGTTTTGATTCTCTCCCCAGAAAAATTCACGTGGGCTAATGTATCTAAAATTTTGCATAAAATTTCGGGGCACTCACGGTTCATCCATGGACTGTAGGTTAAAAATAGTTGTTCTATTGAAATGAGGTGAAGCTGTGTTTTTATCTTCATCAAGGAAGATGAATGAGTCCAGTCCTTTGAAGACAGAGCTGGGACGTATAAAGCTAAGTTCATTGTAATCTGCACTTTTTGATGTTTCAGTTGATATATAACAGCAGTTAATATGTCAAACTCCTAAGACCTTTTATGAAGGAGAAAATATTTAGACTTATCATAAAACTGCAGTTGCTAACAATTGCTATAACTTGCCTTAATTTAGTGGGAGTCTAGACACAAAACTGCCACAGGACACTTTTTTTTTAATTTTCACAGGACACATTTTTAATGGACAGATTCCTTTAGACTGATATACACTTTCTTTTTTACCTTAATTCACTTGCATAAAACTATCTGGCATATTATTCCAAAGGTAACACTAGTTAGGTAACGCTAGTGTAAGGTCTGCTGCCCAGAAATCGTATAAGTTTTTCACAGAGAACCATGTGTTTCTTTTCCCCTTCTGTTAAAGCACAGTGTGGCAATCTGACAATGTGTGCTAATAGGGAGTAAGACATTTACTTCCTCTACTATAGTCATCAGAGATTTTATTAAGTGTATCATGATAAAAAGTATAGTTTGAAAATCAGTTATGATCATTTTTAATGCAGCCCAGTCAGACAGGTTAATGTCCACTGTTGATTTTCTCCTCTGAGCCCCAGATTCCAGCAGTATAATACTCTCTGTTACATGCCCTGAGGTAAAAATAGAACCTGACACATTCACAGAGCTTGCACCAGAGCTTGCACCATCACATCAGAGCAGATCTGAAAGTTTATCTATGAAACCCTCTTCCTCTCCCATAGCCCTCGCAACATTTCTTGTCTGTGTTTCTCAACCCATGCCTTCTCCATCCCTCTTGCTACCACCTTTCTGGGTTGTACTGAAGGACCCCACTGACACCAATGCCTTCAATTTCTAACGCATAAACATGGAAATGTTGCATCAACTCTTTGAACTCTTTGAGAATCAGCCTGCTGTGTTGCAGAAACATAAAATAATGCCTGGTTATTATGAAGACAAAGGTAGACAACATAAGGGAGAGAATGACTCCCATATACCCAGAGCTAGACTTAGGTTTTGGTTGGAAGAAACTGTCAGTTAATAAAACATCCGAATTAGAACTCCTCCAGGATTATTTGCTTTTGAACAGAAGCCTAAAACCAAAGGGGTGAAACTTCAGGAAGACATAATTGCCATACCGATGTGTTGCTGTAAGGGCCGTTGTCAGTGTCCCTCAAACTATTCCCTGTCTGGCCTAACAATCCAAAGATTGTTCCAGAGTTGTGTCTAAGTAACTAATGGATAAAATGGCCATAGAAATACCTGGATAAAATATATTAATTTGGGGAACTTTTTCTCAGGTTCAAATTATCTTTGGTCTATCCATTGACAACACTTGAAACTGCATTGTTTGAGAAAAGGAGGAAATCATATTTTGGAAAAACCTCAACTTACAGAAAGTGCAAGAAAATGGAACACATTTAACATATTTCATTAGGTTTGTAGAACAAAGTTTTTAAAGGAGAAAAGGAGAAGTAACTTAACATAAAAATATCAACAATATATAGTCATTAATACATTTTACACCATTATAACTGTGGCCATGACTGGGTAAACTTCGCTTTCCAAAATCTAAATTTCTACATTTTTTTGTATTCTAACAAATATAACAGTTGCTTCAAGTAACTCTGGATGATATATATGTCATATGATATATATATATATATATATATGTATATATATATATACACACACACATATATATGTGTGTGTGTGTGTGTATGTATTCAGGTAACATATGGAAAGATACATGTGAAATTAGATACCATCTTTAAACAACAGATTAAAGATATGAGCAAACCCTGAAAAAGACCTCAAATTTTCAGTGAAATCTTATATATAAAACTTCAACTAAGTGCTTGAGAATTTTAAATTTGCCAAGGCTTTACATCCTGCAATGCTATGTCATAGTAATATTATTTTCAGTCTTTACTATAATAAAAATGATGTAAAAACATTAAAGAAGGGTACATTAAATCAAAAACACATATTTGGCACATATATATTTACCTGTGAAATCACATTTCTAACACCTTTTTGGTAACTCTGTGAAACAGAAAAAGCAACAGCTCATGAGGCATATTTTCAATCATCTTGAAACGCCCTTTACCCTAGTAATTTACTTTCTAACTCTGCATGCATTTTAAATGACTACTTTGCTAATATGTGAAAGATGTGAAAAAGTAAAATGAACATATCATTCACTAAAGAAGAATGTGGAAAGAAATTGAGGTCATTCAAATTATTGGTAAGAGGCTTATAACTCATGATGATGACCATGGCAATGAAAAGACAGCAAGGAAACTGGCAAGGAACCATGAGCAAGTTGATTGTATAAGAATGATGTCATCGCCTTGATTGGGCAGCATAGACCCTGTGGAAGTGCTTGTCAGTGTGTGTCAGCTATGAGTGACATTCCCCAATGTCAAGTCAGAACATAAACCAATCATAAATCACCATAACAGCAAGTGGCCAGTAATGGCAAATTGAGAAATATGAATAAGGCTCTTATGGTTCCCAGATTTTTTTCTAAATTGATCTGTTTTGGTCTCTAAGTATGCAATTCACATTTTCAGAGTATTCTAATTGCCTAAATGTGGTTCTTGTACTTTTCAGATGAAATCTAATACATCATCTCTACCTTAAATTATAGGGGGATTTCTAATTTCTCCACACTAAGTTTTTTTTGCTTTTTTTGCTTTTTTTGCTTTTTCCCCAGTAGACCGATATGGTATAATATTTATCACAGTGGTATTTGAGCTTGAAAGTCCCCTCTGCTGTTATTGTGGAAATAAATAATAAAAAATGTTGCAGGATACATTGCAAATAAGGATATTTTATTAACTTGGGTTAGAACTATTCTCACTGGAGTTCAAGTTACGGCATCAAAGAACTACCCAAAAACATCTGCCTGAGATAAAATAACTCCAATAGCTGTCATTGTACAGACAAGGAAAATGAGGCCGAGAATGTTAAGTAGTTTTCCTAGATGTTAGAATAAAACTCAAATAAAATCAGAAGCAGATATATAGAGGAAGCATGAAGAACTTTCTGGATTTTCTTGCTTCATCATTATTTTATTTATCTCTTCTGATGAGTAGGCTTGCCTCATCTGACTACATCATATAACCTGGCACTTCAGAAGTGTTGCTTTGGATCACAGGAAGTTTAGAGGTAAATTTAATGCTTAATTACAATTATATTAACTAAGATTTGTAATGTGTCATGATTTTATATTATATTTCTAATTTATCTGGTTTTAATTTATATGTGTGCTATCAAATGCAATTGCAAATATTTTGGGAAGCAAACGGTGGTGATAAAAATATCAGGTGGCAGCATTTGTACAACTTATTTTGTGCTATGATCAAAAATAATAGGGAATTGCTACTATCAACACCATCTACCTCAAGTTTGGAATTTCAAATAGATGATCTTTCTGTTCATCTTTTAGGAACAATAAATATATTTCATTGAATTTTTCTTTTCTATGTAATATACTTTCTTGCATATGGAGAAAAATGCTTAATTTTTAATATAATATGGACTGAAGTTTTCAAAGAGTTCTGAGTGCTGAGATAAATATGAAAGCTATTTTTTAAAAAGTATTCCTATGTCTTTCATGAGGAGACAGCCATCCTATTTCTATCCACTTACCTTTCACCAATCACTCCATTTATATCCTTTAATCCTTCTTCACAAATTAGTACCTCAATTCCTCAGTCATATTTTAAAAACTTTTCATAACTTCCCCCACTTTTTCTGTTCCTGTATACACATTTGAAATCGACATCAAAATCAAGTTGGAAAAAATGTTTATATAATGAGTCCAGGACAGTTTTTCTGTTTGTTGGATTGTTTTTTGTGTTTTTCATTGCCTGTAAAAGTCTAATGCAATGTCTTCCATGTTTGCTTAGGTGTCTTTTGGTATTTTTACCCACCACATATTTCTGTCTACTACTTATCTGTGTTTCCAAAATGATGATCTTATCTCTGCTCTAAGTCTAATCATGTTAACAGCACTTATATTGCTGGGTGCTTATTTTTTAGTTTAGTAGTAGTTTAGACTTCTGGCTCTGCTTATTCTCCCTGGTCCCTCTGCTCTTAGAGTGGAAAACAATTTTTAAAATCAGATACATGCTACTTTTTAATCAACTGGAAATTTTTCTTCCAAATGTATTGTGATTTTTCCTAGGATTCTTTCAGTAATGTTGCAGAGAAATAAGATTCAAATTGATCAGGCATGGTTATGAGTGAAGGAATTTTGAAGGAAAGTAAAAATACTGGATGAATTTCCAATAACTCCACTGGTCCTCTGATTCTTACTAAATTCAATTCAATACAGATAAAAGAAAGAGGTAAAGAAAAGGTCCATCTCTATCACTTAGGTTTGCTGCATAGTAAACAACCTCGGAACTGCGGGCTTAGAGCAATAAAACTTTATTAGGTCACTGGTGCTGAGCATGGGAAATTCGATCTGGGCTCAGCTTGGCATTCGTGTGCTCCTCTTGCCTGGGCTCACTCATGCGGCTCCAGTCTGCTGGTGGGTAAGCTGGCGGGTGACTCGGGCTTTGGGTCAACTGCATCACATATATCCAGCTTCTAACTGGCTACTGTATATTTATTCACATCACAGTCGTGTTCCAAAAGCAACGAAAAAGGATGTGCACTGATGGCTGTGTTCCGGAACCAACAAGAAAAGCATGTACCAATAAGCAAGCATTTCTCATGTGTCTGCATGTGTTGTATAAACAAATTCCTCATTAGCCAAAGGAAATCATATAATCGAATCCAGACTTCAGAGAAGTTAGACCCCACTTCTTGGCAGAAGAGTGACCATCACATTGCAAAGGGCTAAGTCATAAGAAACCATAATCTGTTAAACTCTTTGCCCCTAGCTTTTTCTTTTCTTCCTCCTTTTATCACCCCTATCCATTTAAGGGACACCCTTCATTAGTGTTTCCATGGAATTCTTCTTGAGACTTCTCTGAACATATAATATTTTCCAAATTTACAAGAAGCTAAGAGAATTCCTTAATTGGTACACTTCAATTCGTGCCAATTAAGGAATTCTATGCTTAGACCAGAAGTGCTCTGCAAGCTAAGATCATTTGAAACTGTGGCCCTGGAAAGGTTTTAAATCTTTAATTCATGGTTTCCCAATAGGATTACCAATTCAGAGCACTGCTTTCTATTTTCATCACAAAGAGACCAAAATGCAGTGATGCTCTTTATAATTAAATGTAACTGACTTTCACAATTATGATACTAATCTTAATATGTCCAGTTAATGGGAATTAATCACAATTATAACATATCAAAAATCCAAAGAGAAGAAAAAAAGAGTGGTTGTCTGTTTTGGAAGGTCTGCCAAATATTTAAATTATAAACTGACAACATGTGAAGGAGTGGAAGTAAGGGGTATAGCACAGAAGAAGGATGTCTGAAGAAAACAAGGCATCTAGATTAATGAGGCCCCACAAAGTAATATGGCTTTTAAATAAAAGGATATGTAATTCTTCTTAGGGAAGTACCCATAGGGGATGTCTTTCTCAGATTTTTAAAAACTTATTTAAGCAAACACATAAAAAAAACCACTAAAGTTAAATATTGAAATAATTATTAGATTAGGCTGCGACAGTTCCATTTGCAAGTGAAAATCATCTCATTCACTTGTGATAATAATATGCAGCACGATTTTCTTAAAGTATGTAATTATATACATATATACAAAATATACACAATAGATAATAATTATAGCTATTGGCATAATTACTTGAAATATTTTTCATGTTTTTATTACCCTCGTGAAATATATTTCATGTTTTCATGTTGAATTCTCACCATATACTATCAATCCAGAAAACAGAGAAAGAATACTTTTACCCATTGGGAGTATTTACCTGTCATATTAGCCATGGTTCTCCAGAAAAACAGAGGCCATAGGATTTATATATAGGAAGAGATTTATTATAGGGAATTGGCTCATGCAGTTATGGAAATTGAGATGTCTTACAATCTGCCATCTGAAAACTGAGACCCAGGAAAGCCAATTGGTACAACTTAGTTCAAATCTGAAGGTCTGAGAACCAGAGGGGATGGAGGTGAACATTTCAGTCTGGGTCTGAAGTCCTGAGAACGGGAACATGGGGGCAGGCCAATTCCCATGCCCCAGCTCAGGCGATCCGGCAGGAAGAGTCAAGTCTTCCTCTCTCTGCCTCTTTGTTCTACTCAGACCCTCCACAGATTGGATCACGCCCACTCACATTGGGGAGGGCAAATTGTTTTATTCAGTCTACCTGTAAAGTCTAATTTCATCTAAAAATACCATCACATACATGCCCAGAAATGATGTTTAGCCAAATATTCAGAAAATTGACACATGAAACTACCCATCACACCTCACTTTCCCAAAGATCTCTTGGCAAGAATCCAAGGAGTAAGATACACATGTACTGTATGATTATTCCTTTGTTAACATGTTTTTCAGATCTGTTCAATCTAACCCCCAGAAGACTGTTTTTGAGATTATGTAGTACGATATAATATTATGCTCCCAAATAATTAATACTACACCAATACAAATATAGGGTACAAGTAGCATTATATTTCCTCATTTTCCCTATGATACAAAAATATTTTATATTACCATGGATGTAAAATGTTTGCATAAAATTCCTATAACTGTCACTTTTATCAGTATCATTAAGTGCATATTATGAATTTAGTGTCTTTATGGAAAATACAATCCAGTGTACCCATCTCAGAATGCTTTAAATAACATATATTTCTTAGTTGAAATATTTTTACAGTATAGAATACTGACAGGATAACTGGGATATCATTAATATTCTTAAATGTTGGACAAGTTATAAAATGTTTTCTTAAAGCTTATCAATATGATAATAAAATAATATAAATAAATAATAAGTATAATAATAATAAATAATAAATAGTAAATAGTAAATAAATAAATAAAGTTTATCAAAAGCCACACTCCTAAAAGTGTATAAAGGCACAAAAAATGTATAAAGACAATTTGTACATATAACTCATAAATTAAAATTAAAATTAAAAAATTAAAATTCATTCATACATAATTAGAAAAGAATGAAAATTCATATCAACAGTAAGTCATGAAACACAATGAGTTCCTTCCTTAGAAAACTGTAAAATCCTACTCTAGAGAGCCCTAGACAATCGTGGAAGTATAACTTTCCTATCAGAAGTGAGTAATAGGATTATTTTTGATGTGATATATACTTTAACAGGAATTCAAAATGATGTTTACCATCTAGGCTTTATATCCTTAAGTACTTCCATCTCTCTATGCATCTCATTAAAAATGTATTTCATATGACCAGAAGCAATTTTTAAATAACCTCACAAGGCTAAGGTTGTGTGGTTCAGTGGCATAATTTTAATTGCTTCAATTCAGAGATAAGTCCTATTTCCCAGGAGGGCACTTGCTTCTACTACTTGATAAAAATAATAAATCTATTCTATTAATTTGTATGATTGCAAACTGATTTTACCAGATAATGTATCAACATATTTATATGCTGTGCAACAAAATCCTGAAGGCAAAACAGAGTAAAACCTTTATGTAGCAGATTTTGTTCTTGTAGTGACTTTTACATTAATAGGCAACCTAAATAATCTTTTTCATCACCAAAACCCTTTGGCAAAACAGCAACTAAATCTCAATTCTTCACAAAGAAGGTTTTATTCATCATATGTAAAGAAAATAAATGAAATCAGAATAATATATTTGGAACATGGAACTCTTGGCAGTGAAAGGAGATTCTTAGTAACATTAAGTTTCTGGTATTGTTTAAAGCCAGCATGTGAAATCATAGGGCATTGGGAAAAATCTTTCACAAAAGTCCGTTTGAATCTTGTCTGTATAATAAAAATGTAAGTGCAAGTTAAAAGGAAAGAATGTGAATAAACTAGAAAATTTCAAGACAGAAGATCAACATTTAGACTAAAAATAAAGAACATTGGAGTATGTGAAAATTCAGATATGAAGACATTCTATTATCTAAAATCTTGAAAAAAAGAAAAACAAAATAAAATCTTGGTGACATCCTGTGATTTTCCCTAGGTGATGACCATATCACAAGTGCCTAAAAGATCAGAGAAAGGAGTTAATAATGAATCCAGCCAGCTATAAAACGGTATGTGGTAATTAACTTGGAATCCACACAACATGGATATGTGGAAACAAACTGGAAAAATAACCTTCCTACTAAACAGAGGCAATTGTTATATTACAAAAATATTGTTATATTGTTATATTACAAAAATATGTGCCCATTGTATTCAGATCTTCTGATTTGCCAAGGGAGTTTTGAAATGTAGATTTTTATGTAAAATATCTCTCTACATTAAAATATCCAACTTATCAAATGTTGGTAAAAATGTACTGTCTGTATCAATAGAAAACAAACCTTATGGCGAACAGTCTTGACTTCTAATCTACACATGAAAAGTGGTCTGGGAATGATTATATCGTGTACCATGAGAGTTCCAAGAATTTATTCTGACAAATTTTGCGTAGCATACTATTTGAAAGCTATCCAACTCTTATAAGCTAAAAGATGTTTTGGTTCAATTAAAGTAGCAACATTAAGTCCTTTAGGGTTTACAAAATAAACATAGTTAATTAGTGTGTGTGTGTGTGTGTGTGTGTGTGTGTAGAAGAGAGCAAAAGATAATTTTGAGATGTTACATATTTCTCTTGTTCAGTGCTTATCTTGTGAATTTCTGCTGATATACAAAAGATTCAGGGTTTCGTTTTTTGTTTTTGTTTTTCCCTAGAAGACAGTTAACATTAGACAAGAAATCACAAATCCTGAGACATATTAATAGGGGACACAATATTACCTCTTTTCATGAAACAGGAAAAAATGTGCTTTAAAGAGGGGAATGATGGGGCACCTGGGTGGCTCAGCTGGTTAAGTCATGGGGGTCATGACCTGGGTCGTCATGATCTTAGGGTCCGGGGATCTGTCCTAGTACTGAGCTTCCTCCTGCTGGGCAGGGAGCCTGCTTCCTCCTCTCTCCCTGCCTGCCTCTCTGCCTACTTATGATCTCTGTCAAATAGGTAAATAAAATCTTTAAAAATAAATAAATAAAAGGGGGAATGAGGACAAGTTGATGACATTATCCATTTGCTTCTTGGGATTAATATTATAGAAAACTTTATTCTATTGGAAAAACAACAAAATATAATTTCCTAAAAAAGAAGTGTACCATGTTCTTTATAATCTATAAAACTCAAACATGGTAGGATTCCCACTGTTATCATTCAGAGGTTTGCCCTATGCCAAGTCAATATTCAAATGAAGACATTTGCACAAGGGTAGGGGTGTGTGTTAGATGGTATTCACTTAAACTGGAGCTCCATCAAAGCAGAGATCTTTTCTGTGGGGCCATTGCCATAGCTCTTTTATCCTGACAGGACTGCAGAATTCTCCTTAGATGTGTCATAATGGCACCTCAATTATGTGTCTTAATGGAAATAAAATTGACATTTAGAGTGGGTCCTAAATGGCACTAACTAATGAGATTGCAGTACTGTATTTAACAGGAATTAACCAAATAGTTTTAGATGTTTGTGCTATCCCTAACAGAGGATGGAAAGATCTTGCCAACTGGGTATGTTTTATTCATGTTTATTCTCACATTATCTACCAGCACAGCGGCTGCAAGGGTGTGTGTGTTCCGATGCGTATGGATGTTATAAGGGAATGAACCGAGTGAAGCAGTGAGTCAGCACCGTGCAGGATACACCAGCCCTGGATATCTTTGAGTCATTCCAGACACTGCTATCCTTTAGCAGGCTACAGGGTGTTCGAGCCTGATGCTGTTTAGAAATTCTACAGGAAAGACTGTTACGCAGTTAAAAAATGTTCAAAATGTAGTCCAGGTTTTGTCTGTCATAGCAGTTCACATTTTCCTTGAGAAGCCCATTTTTTTGGGTTTGTTTTTATTTTCGTTCTTGTTTTGTCATCAGCCAGGGAAGCTCAGAAGTTGAATCATAGTTGGAGGGTCCGTGATAGCAGGATAGCTATGTGAGTAATGCGTGCGCACTCACAGATGAGAGGGCTTGAAATTCCCAATTCTCTCATCACATCTCTCATGGTCAACTGAGTACTTGTGTGTTGGGGGGGGGGAACAAAACAAACAAACAAAAAAAAATCAAACAGCATTGACAATAACAAAAATAAACAGAACACCTGAGAAACTATTGAAAAGGTGAGCATTATGTGTTAATTATAATCACCATATCATGTTCAAAAATGTCTTAGAGGAGGCACTGTATTTGTCATTTGTTAGAGAAATGAATGTTATTTAGAGACAAAGCTGTGTGTGACATAAATTTAAAAAGAGGAATTATAGAGGTGAAATTTTCTACCAATGATTGGCTAAATAATTTCACCTCAAGTTTTGCTCCTATGGCTGGAAGACCACAGTTCATTGGAAGACCACAGTTCCACTGGCTTAACTCATTTAACTCATGACTCAGTGTTGGAAGGCTAGTGTGAAGGACTTTTTTTTTTTTTTTTTTTTTGAGAGAGAGACAGAGCCCTCCCTTGTGTGAAAGTGAGGGTAGAGGGAGAGGGAGAGAATCTCAAGCAGACTCCGCATGGGGCTCCATCTCAGAACCCTGAGGTCATGACCTGAGCTGAAAACAAGAGTCAGCTGCCTAAACAACTAAGCCACCCAGGTGCCCCATGAAGAATATTTTTACCCAATTCTTAAAATCTTTCCTTTGACCTGGGGTTTTATTCTTACAGAATTCCTCATAACTTGGTATTAATGTCATTTTTATTATTTTTCCTTTTCTGTAACTGCCATTATGGACTTCCTTATCTAAAACCTTGAAGAGTTCTAGTCTTATTAAATCAATTTCTAGTAATAATTGCCACATTGTACTTTCACTTATTGAGAAGATTGGAACAACTTATGACATCTCATAATATTTTTTGATCTGTCAATGGCCTTTGAGTCAATGGGCAAAAACTACATGTAAAAAAGTGCTTCTGATGATACCTCCAGATTCTTATCACAATATCACATAAAGCTGGACGCTACAGAGAGAATCTCAACAAAGAAAACTTTTATCTGCTCTCAAATAGGATGAGTTTTTGGGGCATCTTTTAACTGAAAAATCAGAAACTCTAAAGGGTTTTATGGTGAATAGAATAGAGGCAAGTCCTACATTCCCCCCACCCCAGCCACCCCTGGATGAACCAAAACAGGTTATAAAGTGAGCAGGCATCTAGAGAACCTTGAATCTTTCCCTTAAAATCCAGAATGATACAATTCTAATTTTTAAAGTCCCCAAAACTCAAGTTTATAACTTTCAAGCTTGATAGTGAAAAATCTGGGCAAATCGCTTGTGTAAGCATTTGAGCAGATTAAATGACGTTACCTGAGAAAAACCTGGGATTGCATGTTGAAATTCTTATAGCTTATTCCAGTGGGGAAGTACAAGGGCCATATATTTATGCCAGGTTCTTTTTGAATTCTAAAACAAAGTGTCAACCTTGCCAACTGCATTCTTAATATTTAAATACTCCCATAAATAATACAGAATTTTATTTGTATTCCAGGACCAAACCATAATTTGGAATTATTTATCTTCTAGTTTCTGTCCAAGGAAATAGTGATACAATTGACAATTAAAGAAAAACATGCTAATTGTTAGCTCCCTATACTTTCCAACACCTACCCTTAACCTCTTAAACTTAACTAGAAAAAAATAATCTGAAAGCTACATGGATTTTATGTATTTATTACACTTAGAACTGTCTTCACAAAACAATATATATAATGTTATGCCTTTGCCTTTTATTAAGAGGATACTTTCAAAACAGCAATATAAAAGGTTCTTGTCTTTTCTAAAATTTCTATTGAAGTTACTCTCCAATAAATTGTCTAATGTTACTTTCCAATAAATTGTCTAATGTCCTGTATATAAAATTCATCAAATAAAACAGCATTTATTAGGAAACATTGCATTGTATTTTCCTAATCCACTTCCATAAATTAAGAATGAGGTGACTGACATAGCACAGCATATTCTCTTACATGCCTCAAACACGAGGAGGCCCCGGGCTTTGATTTGCATTCAGACTGCTAGTTAGTCTTAGACTGTTTTCTGATTCATTACCTAATTCTTATTCTTTTCCTTTGTTTTAAGGATATACAATACATTTGGGAGTCTTGGGGTTATCTACTTTCAGTTGTTACAGGAGTAAAATATTAAAACAAATAAAAAAACAATAAACAAATCTAATGTGCCCCCAAACGAACACGGTTTTAAGATAAATGTGAACACTGGACATGGGTGTGTCAATAGAAGGCAAAACTGCATTCTGAAGTATTTTGTGAGGACTAACTATGAATTGTCTTGACTTATTCAAAACTTTAAAAGTAGCTGAATAGCCTTTTATTGACCATTCGTTATGTGGGAACTACTGTGTAAGACAGTTTGGTAAAGAGTCCAGAGTCAGACGTCAGGAAAAGTAGTTCCTCTTCTGACATTACCAGCTTTGTGGCTTCGGAGAAACAGATTTCCTGAGCCTTGTGCACTCATTGGTTGTAGCAGCGGGGGCCGAAGCTGCTTCTCAGTTGAAAAAGATCATTCTTGATTTTCAGATACATTTTTTGTAACCTTAAAAAGATAATTCAGATATATGTGCTAATCCCTATTAGATGAAGTAAAATTCAAGTCTTAATTCTTAAAATTTTAAATAATAAAAGATTTTGGCACACAAAGTCCTTTTCCTTTTGATTTTAATGCAGAAGTTCCTGGAGTCAGGGATTTATCTGCATATTCAAGAAGAGAATTCAAAGAAAGAACAGGCACTGGAAACATCATATGAAGAATAATATGAGAAGGAGTCCAGGGGAACAGAAGTTATGTGGCATATTTGCAGAACAAGAAAAATTCAAGGTCCTAGTCCAATAATTTTTGATAATAAACTTGATGCCTCTTTTCAAGTATATGTTTATCATTTGCTATGATGGTGCACTAAACCAACACTTGGTTTGAATATTTGATAATTCAGAAACTCACATTTCTGGAGCAGTCTAGTTGAAGCGGCTGGGTAAGTATGACAAATGCATGACATATGTTTCATAGATAGGATTCTGCTTATAACACGGGAGTGGACAGGAAGCTCCAGGGAAAGAAATAGATGCATAGAATGAGAAGTTGGTAGCCACAGCAGCCATTACGTCAGAAAAATTCCACAACCAGAAGTCATTGATTTATTTTTCAAAGTTCTGGTAGACTAAAAGTGTCACTGTCCTTGAATTTACCTATTAAACCATTTCACATTTGTGCATGGAAAGGTACCGTTTGTACTAATGGGAAAAACTAGAACAAATATGCACATTTAATTCAATAACATCCTTAGTTTAGTTGTATAATCAACTGCACTCATATTAGAACAATACTAAAGTTAGACCCTTGTAGTGGCAAACACATTACGTTACTGAAACAGAAATCTGCAATGAAAAGCTTCTGCACAGCAAAAGAAACAATCAACAAAATGAAAAGGCAGCCTGCTGAATAGGAGAAAATATTTGTAAATCATATATCTGATAAGAGATTAACAGCCAAAATATACAAAGAACTCATATTACTTAATACCAAAACATCAAGCAATCCAATTTAAAAGATGGGCAGAGAATCTCAATAGACATTTTTCTGAAGAAGACATACAGATCACAATGAAGAGATGCTTCACAGCACTAACCATCAGGGAAAGGAAAATAAAACCAACAAAGTTTCACCTGCTAGACTGGCTATTACCAAGAGACAAATACCAAGTGTTGGTGAGGGTGTGGAGAAAAGAGAACCCTCTTTCTGACCTAATCTCTGACTGCAAACACCTTAGTTAATTTTATTGCCAGTTAAGCAAGAAACCTATTCAGAAAAAAAGGAAGATGATAAGTCCCAGCCATCCTCTCTACCATTTTATCAATTAACATATGCTGCACTAAATATCACTGCAAAATTTAGCAGCTTAAAAGGCCAAGTAGGTCAACCCGCAGCTCTTTCTAGTTCAAGCCCAGGAGGTCCCGATTTTACTTGCTCATGAATATGCTGTCATTTGAACTAGGAGAAAGGTTTGCTGATCTTGGCTGGGTTGTCTCATATCTCTGGGGCCTTGGCTGAGACAAATGTGCTGATTCTGTTCTCCACAGTCTCTCACTCTACAGTAAGCTCATCTGGGCTTGTTGATGTGGCAACTGAGCAGGGTCAATGGGCCATTTCAGAAGTCCAGCCAAACTGCCCGGGATAGGAAAATAGACTTCAACTCTTGAGGGGAAGAGCTGCAAAGTAACACTGCAATGTAGATTAACACAGAGCGGCATTTTTGCTATCTGGCAAGAGCAATGAATCCTATTTCCATTTTATCTAAGTATCCCTATTAATTCTCAAGGGCAATAAACATTTTTTAATATTTTTATTTTATCCAATCACCATGATTAATATCCTGCATGTAGCAGGCATCTTTTCTAATAAGGACAATGCTATAAATTAAAATTAATATATTTCCCTTTTGAAAAAAAGAGTAGGAACCATTTTGACTATTATTAGCAGCATGTATTGTGTATCTCTTTTATACAGGGCACTGGGAATGATCACAGATAGAACTAATCCATTGTTTCTACTTCTCAGTGTTGAGTCATAGAGACATTATCCATAAGGAAGATCTACAATACCACATCACCAAAGAGTCCAGAGTTTCACCCATTAAGTTTGGTTAAGATTACCAATGGCAATTTTACAAATGTACTTGAAGATATTCTGTTAATGGCTTTCTCCTTTCCTTTCTTCTAATTCTTGTCCATTTACTGTAATAAATTCAAACACTTCCTCCTGTTTAATATCTTTTTCTATCCCTCTCTTCCTTAAATTGATCCTATCTTCCCTATATTTCCTGATTTATTTTATTTTTTTTTGTTTCATTTTCTCAAGTCATGGCTAATTGTTTTGTAAGTAAAAATTAAAATATCTTTGGGGAGAAGAAAAAGCTTATGTTTGGAAATTAAACTATACACTCTAAAAGCAAGTGACATATACCTCTCAAGCTCCTAAAAACATTCAGATTGACAAGTTCCAGAAAGTATCCAGCTAGCTCTCCATTCTTTTACCATGAAGTCTGCTTTCCCTCGAGCAGAGAATCAGAGCCAGTTAACATTTATAATTCAATTTGTCTTAAATGCATACAAGTATTATAGCATATTTTCCCATTTTTCATAGGGACTAAATATGAATTTTTGGGAGGCTTGGTGAACAATTATTTATAACGATGTTTCTAAAAGATTAATGTATTCACATTTTCAATCATGACATCTACTGCTGAAAGCTGAACATTTAATCTACAACTGGGTTTTTAATTTGGGGGCTTACAGTAGCAAATACATCTCTCATTCTAAGTATTATTAAGTTTTCCTTGGTATTACAATCCAGTGCATTCGGAGGTTAAAGAATCACAGCCAAGGGATGGTGGACAAATGAGATGGCCAATCTCTCCCCCTGACATTTAAACATAAGAAGCAAAACTCAGTTTCCATCATCGTGATCCATTTAATACCATATTTAGAAGATTGATACTCAGTGGCTTGTCAACTGGCATTTGCAAACAGACCAGAAGTTTCCTTTCCTCATTTTAGATTCAGGTTGAAGGTACCAAATGTGATAAGATAAAACAACAAAGACGTAAAATAGAAAAATAACTTACTAATAATTGAGAAAAATGTGTTTCCATGGGGTAATTTGGGTTTTTTCCTAAGCAGCTAAATCTTGTAATTAATATAATCAGTTGAACTTATCACTGATACATTTTTTGGTTTTTGCTACATTGTATATGTTGTCTTAATTATTACAGAAATCTTTGAAAATTTTTAGAACAAAATATTATGGTATTTTACATGTTACAATATTTATTATTGCTTTTATTTTTATTCAATTCTACTGATTAGGAGAAAATGATAGAAGAAAGTTAAAGTATTGTAGTTCTAACTCTGATATCAAATGGTTATGTGCTTTTAGCTTAATTTTTTTTAGAGAAATTCTTTCTTTCTTTCTTTCTTTCTTGCTTGCTTTCTTTCTGTAACAGGCTCCACACCTAATGTCCCTAAGAATGAGACCAAAAGTGAAATCAAGAGTAGGACGCATAACCGACTGAGTCAGCCAGGCACCCCAGGTTTTGCAGAAATTCTTATCACATAAGAATGTTCTGAATCACATGGGAAAATATCTGTTACAGATGATGAATACTCAAGGTGTGCTACAAATAAGATATTGGGTTAAAGTCTCAGTACTCATAATTGCCAATTAGTGTCCCCCTTTTTCATAACATTAGACCACCTTTTTTTTTTTTTTAAAGATTTTATTTATTTATTTGACAGAGAGGGATCACAGTAGACAGAAAGGCAGGCAGAGACAGAGAGAGGGAAGCAGGCTCCCTGCTGAGCAGAGAGCCCGATGCGGGACTCGATCCCAGGACCCAGAGATCATGACCTGAGCCGAAGGCAGCGGCTTAACCCACTGAGCCACCCAGGCGCCCTAGACCACCTTTTTAAGTCTACTCAATTGGCTCATATGTGTCATTGACAATTACAGGGAAAAGACAAGAAATGATAGATTTAAGGAAATCTGTCCACATTACAGGACAAATAGAGAAAGAGAAATGTAAAAGGATTCTGTGTTAATAAATTAATTTTTATAATTACTGTGTTTTTTTTCTCTTTGCCTATACATGATGTATAATATATTTACAATTACAAATCCTAACAGTATATCATTCTTAAAGGTAATTAAATCCTTTTGCTCCCTGAATGCATTTGTAGTCAACTTTGATCTGATGACAACTCTGCATTTGAAGGCAATATTACCAAGGGCATTTTTATCTCTTAATTATGAAATATTTCTAAAACCTTTCCATGAAACAATCAGAATATCACATCTGTTTTCTGCTATTACTTTCTACTGTTTCACAGTTCTTGTCTACATGTGAAATTCTCATTCAATGGGAGCATTTACTTAATACAGTGAAATTGAGATTCTTAGAATGAAAATTGGGATTTTTGTTTTAGGAATTCAATTGAAAACATGGATTTGGAAACAGCAAGAAAAAATTAGTCTTTTTAATGGCCAGTTGATAAAAGGAAAACACCTCAGAAATTATAGTACCTACTACTCTGTCCTGGAGACACCAAGAAAAAATACAATCAAAACTTTCATTATCAATAAGTTTCATCCAAATTATATAAATGAGCATATAATAGCATTAAAATTTTCACTTCAAATGTGTTCACTTCAGTAAACATTAACTGAGGGATAGGCCCTGGCTTGGAGATTTGAAGTTAAAAAATAATATTTTGTTACTACTCTCAGAAACCTCCCATCACTTTAGGAGAGCTAGATTTCAGAGCAAAGACAACAAAGTTGGAAAAAGAATGAAAGTCACATTTGATTTGAACAGGTAGATATGTCATAGGAAGTATATTTCAGAGAGAGTCACATAAACAGAGGCACAGAGGTATTAGGTTCTATGGCTTACTGAGAGAATGATAAATAGGAAGGCCAGAGCATTGCAGACAATTGACAGGGGGAAGACCATACAGAGTATGTGTCTGGTAACAGAAGGTGATATATGTTGAAAATGACCTTGAACATCATGGTTAAGGTTTGATTTATTCTGCATTTAATGTAAAAAAAAAAAAAAAAAAAACATAAAATTCTTTTTATTTTATTTATTTATTTTAAAGATTTTATTTATTTATTTGACAGAGAGAGATTACAAGTAGGCAGAGAGGCAGGCAGAGAGAGAGGAGGAAGCAGGCTCCCCACTGAGCAGAGAGCCTGATGCGGGGCTCAATCCCAGGACCCCGGGATCATGACCTGAGCCAAAGGCAGAGGCTTTAACTCACTGAGTCACCCGAGTGCCCCCATAAAATTCTTTTTAAAAGGGGAGATTAGGTAACCACAACTGACTTAAAAAAAATGTGTAAGGGTCCCACTGATACAATACAGAAAAATGGATTTTTCTTTTAAGATTATTTATTTATTTATTTGACAGAGAGAGAGAGACCACAAGCAAGCAGAGAGGCAGGCAGAGAGAGAGAGGGGGAAACAGGCTCCCCAATGAGCAGAGAGCCCAATGCGGGGCTTGATCCCAGGACTCGGAGGCAGAGGCTTAACCCACTGAGCCACCCAGGTGCTCCAGAAAAATGGATTTTAAAGAGATATAAAAGAATGTCACTCAGGAAGCTATTTAAATGTCCCAAATAAGATATTGTTAGATTAGGGCCATCAGTAGGTCTCATCCAGAAAGACAGATCTAAAGCCAGTTTGCTCACCAGATTTGGAGGAACTCCAGAACAGGATCTACAAATTCCTATAAGGGGCAGATAGTAAATACATTTGACTTTGTGGTCTCTACTGCAAGTTCTCACTTGGCCCAAAGGGTAAGCCATAGAGCAATATGCAGCCAAGTAAGCATGAGTAGATTTCATTAAAACTTTATTTATAAAAGCAAGAAGGAGGTCAGATTTAGCCTGTGCACTGTTGTTTCTCTACCCTTCTTCTAGAATAGAGAAGACTGAAAGATCTTTTAGCTCAATAATTTAAGGTTAAATTAAGTTCTTGATATGACTGTTAAAGTGGAAATGCCATTCAAAGTAATTTAGGGAAGGTGGAAACCAGGTGTTAAAGCAAGCGGTGAATGTGGGTTAATAGAAAACAAGAACGGAAATAGAACATCACAACTATATATAACAGCTTCAACAAAGGAGAAACTGAAAAGTTAGTAGCAAAGTAGAGCCAAGAGGAGGCCAATTCTGGCAAACCATCCCCTAGGAGTATGTGAGATTCAAGGAAAAATGTATTATTTCTTTTATTTATTTATTTTTATTTTTTTTATTGTATTATGTTAGTCACCATACAGTACATCATTAGTTTTTGGTGTAGCATTCCATGATTCATTGTTTGCATATAACACCCAGTGCTCCATGCAATTACTTCTTTTAGACAGGTGTTTGGGAATCAAGACAAGGAGGTGAAGAAGTCATTCTCTTTTTGTAATTCATTGTGAGTTCATATAACACAAGGAATGAGTTTAGAGGGGAGATTTGCAATTGGGAGAAGAGCCAGTGAAGAGAAAGAGCACCGGGACAAGAGAGAAGAGAGTGAGAAGCACAGTTGAGAACAAGACTATTCTTTGATAGGGCCTGGAGAATCCTGGGACTAGCAGTTCAGGGATGGAAAGGCAGGAGGGAATGGATATTGCCAGACAACTAAATAGAATAATATTGTTATTTTGGTTCTCTTTAAGGCATTTGTTAACATTAGACTCCAGTCAATGTTGTGAGCCTTGGGTGGGTAATGTGAGCAAAATTATGGAAAGTATATTCTATTATATTTTGTTAGAGAAATGATAGTGTCATATGAACCAATAATCCCAGCAGAGCAAACCGAAATTAATTTAGAAATTATATATATTTAAACTAGTTCAATTAATAGGGCATTAATATTTGGGGGGGCAGACACTGAGCATCTGTCATAGTACGGACACAATATTCATTTTGCATTAAACACAGTTTTGTGCTTTTTATTAGTGTGGTATTTTTACTGTATAACCATAACTTTTGAAATTATTATTTTTTAAGATTTTATTTATTTATTTATTTGAAGAGAGAGAGAGCACAAGTAGGGGGAGCAGCGGGCAGAGGGAGTGAAAGAAGCAGACTCCCCACTAAGCGGGGAGGCCAGTGCAGGGCTCCAGCCAAGGCCCCTGGGATCATGACTGGAGCTGAAGGCAGCTGCTTAACCAACTAAGCCACACAGGCGCCCCTGAAATTATTATTTTAAAGGTCTTCCTTCCCAGATAAGACTGTTCACTGGCTGCTAGCACTTCACTAAAACTTTCAGTCACCTGAAAAATAGCAATACTAGATAACCAAGTTATTATTTCTTCTGAGAACAGAAATATTTTGTTAAGAACTACCTTAAAGTTTCAAATTGCTATGAGAAATATCTCTTCAACATATGGTGTCGGAAAAACTGGACAGCTACATATGAAAGAATGAAACTGGATCACTTTCTTACACCATAAACAAAAACCAACTCCAAATAGATTAAACCTAAATGTGAGACATAAGACCATAAAAATCCTAGAAAAGGAGGAGGAGTCAAGATGGCGGAGAAGTAGCAGCTGAAACGACATCAGGTGGCAGGAGATCAGCTAGATAGTGATCAAACCATTGCGAACACCTACAAATCCAACGGGAGGTCGAAGAGAGGAAGAACAGCAATTCTGGAAACAGAAAATCGGCCACTTTCTGGAAGGTAGGACCGGCGGAGAAGTGAATCAAAAGCGACGGGAGGATAGACCGTGGGGGAGGGGCCGGCTCCCGGCCAGCGGCGGAGCCACGGAGCACTAAATCGGGACTTTTCAAAGTCTGTGCCACGGAGGGACATCGCTCCAGAGGCTAAACCGGGGTGAAGCCCACGCGGGGTCAGCGTGGCCCCAGGTCCCGCAGGGTCACAGAAGGATCGGGGGTGTCTGAGTGTCGCAGAGCTCGCAGGTATCGGAGCGGGAAGCCGGCTACAGAGACAGAGCCGAGGAGTGAGCTCTCAGCTTGGGGTCACCTTGAACCGGCCACAGGCTGGGTGCGCTCGGAGCGTGGCCAGAGGCAAGGGAGATGGGAGTAGCCGGGGCTTTTCTCTGAGGGCACACTGAGGAGTGGGGCCCCGAAATCTCAGCTCCTCCGGGCCGGAGACCGGGCGGCCACCATCTTCATTCCCGTCCTCCGGACTCTACGGAAAGCGCTCAGGGAACAAAAGCTCCCAAAAGCGAAACCGAGCGGATTACTTAGCCCGGCCCCTGGGAAGGGCGGTGCAGCTCTGCCTCGGGCAAAGACACTTGAGAAGTGTCCTACACTTCTGTACTACAACAGGCCCCTCCCCTAGAAGATAAACAAGAAATCCAGCCAAGACCAAGTTCACTTACCAAGGAGAGCAGCGGAACTCCAGAGGAGGAGAAAGCAAAGCGTGGAATTCATGGCTTTCTCCCCATGATTCTTTAGTCTTGCAGTTAATTTAATTTTTTCTTTAATTTTATTTTTTTTCTTTTTCTCTTTTTCTGCTAATTTTTTTAACTTTTACCCTTTTCTTTTTTTAACATTTTTAACTAGTTTATCTTAAAAATACCTTTCCAAAAAAATAATAATCTTTTTTGAAACTTCATTATTATAGTCATATTTTATCCTTCATAGTATTTAACTTTATTTTTTGTATTCACATAAGGGTTTTTCCTTCTAAAAAATTTGGGGTACAACTTCCTCTAGTGGATCAAAATATACCATAAATCTAGCTCCGGGCTGTTCTAGTCTCCAGCCTGAGAAAATTCTTCCCACTTTCTTTTTCTTTATTCTCTCAATCAACTTAATCAACTCCCTTTTTTTAGAAATTAAAAAATTTTGTATTTTTTAAGAAATTAAAAATTGTTTTGTTTAAGAAATTTAAAAAATTTCTTTTAAGAAATTAAAAAAATTTGTTTTTCATCTTTATAGGCATATTCCATCCCTTCACTGTGATTACTCTTATATACATTTTTCATTCTTTAAAATTTTGGGAGGTACTATCTTCTAAGAGACCTAAATACCCCACAATTAAGTGGGTAACCCTGTTCTAGTCACCAGTGACCACCCCCCCACATCCATGATATGGGGTCTCTTCTGATTTGGTTAAAGGGCATTTTCCTGGGGTCTTTGCCACCCTTTTAGTATTTTATTTGCTCCTTCATATAATCTTATCTGAAAAAAATGGCAAGGCGGAAAACTCACCACAAAAAAAAGAACAAGAGGCAGTACTGAAGGCTAGGGACCTAATCAATACAGACATTGGGAATATGTCAGATCTAGAGTTCAGGATGACGATTCTCAAGGTTCTAGCCGGGGTCAAAAAGGGCATGGAAGATATTAGAGAAACCCTCTCTGGAGATATAAAAGCCCTTTCTGGAGAAATAAAAGAACTAAAATCTAACCAAGTTGAAATCAAAAAAGCTATTAATGAGGTGCAATCAAAAATGGAGGCTCTTACTGCTAATATAAATGATGCAGAAGAAAGAATTAGTGATATAGAAGACCAAATGACAGAGAATAAAGAAGCTGAAAAAATAGGGACAAACAGCTACTGGATCATGAGGGAAGAATTCGAGAGATAAGTGACACCATAAGATAAAACAACATTAGAATAATTGAGATTTCAGAAGAAGAAGAAAGAGAGAGGGGAGCAGAAGGTATATTGGAGAGAATTACTGTAGAGAATTTCCCTAATATGGCAAAGGGAAAAAACATCAAAATCCAGGAGGTGCAGAAAACCTCCCTCAAAATCAACAAGAATAGGTGCACACCCCGTCACCTAATAGTAAAATTTACAAGTCTTAGCGACAAAGAGAAAATCCTGAAAGCAGCCCGGGAAAAGAAGTCTGTAACATACAATGGTAAAAATATTAGATTGGCAGCAGACTTATCCACAGAGACCTGGCAGACCAGAAAGACTTGGCATGATATATTCAGAGCACTGAACAAGGAAAACATGCAGCCAAGAATACTATATCCAGCTAGGCTATCATTGAAAATAGAAGGAGAGATCAAAAGCTTCCAGGACAAACAAAAACTGAAAGAATTTGCAAACACCAAACCAGCTCTACAGGAAATATTGAAAGGGGTCCTCTAAGCAAAGAGAGAGCCTAAAAATAGTAGATCAGAAAGGAACAGAGACAATATAT